>JAZKLR010000639.1:0-102540 GCA_037103525.1 Ganaspis brasiliensis | reverse complement strand
ACACTTAAAAAATTTTCAGCCAAATATCAATTATTTTCCGTATTTCTAGATCTAATTTCAAACCTTTTTATATATTAACGAACAAAATTGTACGAAAATTAAGCGACTGCGCGGTACATTCAAATTGTCAAAAAATGAAAATTTAGTCAATTTTTGCCTTGCCAGAAATATTTGGCAAAATACAGTAAAAAATTTTCAGCCAGATATCAATTATTTTCCGTGTTTCTAGATCTATTTTTAAACTTTTTCATATATTATAAAACAAAATAGTACAAAAATTAACCTAGTGCGCATTAGTTTCAACTTGTCAAAAAATTAAAATTCCATCAATTTTCGCCTTGCAAGAAAAATTTGGCAAAATACACTAAAAAATTTTCACCCAAATATCAAGTATTTTCCGTGTTTCTTGATCTAATTTCAAACTTTTTCACATATTAACGAACAAAATTGTACAAAAATTAAGCGACTACGCGTTACATTCAAATTGTCAAAAAATGAAAATTTAGTCAATTTTTGCCTTGCCAGAAAAATTTAGCAAAATACACTAAAAAATTTTCAGCCAAATATCAATTATTTTCCGTGTTTCTAGATCTAATTTCAAACTTTTTCTCATATTAACGAACAAAATTGTATAAAAATTAAGCGACTACGCGTTACATTCAAATTGTCAAAAAATGAAAATTCAATCAATTTTTGCCTTGCCAGAAAAATTTGGCAAAATACACTAAAAAATTTTCAGCCAAATATCAATTATTTTCCGTGTTTCTAGATCAAATTTCAAACTTTTTTATATATTAACGAACAAAATTGTACAAAAATTAAGCGACAGAGCGTTACATTCAAATTGTCAAAAAATAAATATTTAGTCAATTTTTACCTTGCCAGAAAAATGTCGCAAAATACACTAAAAAATTTTTAGCCAAATATCAATTATTTTCCGTGTTTCTAGATCTAATTTCAAACTTTTTCATATATTAACGAACAAAATTGTACAAAAATTAAGCGACTGCGCGGTACATTCAAATTGTCAAAAAATGAAAATTTAGTCAATTTTTGCCTTGCCAGAAATATTTGGCAAAATACAGTAAAAAATTTTCAGCCAGATATCAAGTATTTTCCGTGTTTCTAGATCTACTTTCAAACTTTTTCATATATTAACGAACAAAATTGTACAAAAATTTACCTAGTGCGCATTAGTTTCAACTTGTCAAAAAATTAAAATTCCATCAATTTTCGCCTTGCCAGAAAAATTTGGCAAAATACACTAAAAAATTTTCAGCCAAATATCAAGTATTTTCCGTGTTTCTTGATCTAATTTCAAACTTTTTCACATATTAACGAACAAAATTGTACAAAAATTAAGCGACTACGCGTTACATTCAAATTGTCAAAAAATGAAAATTTAGTCAATTTTTGCCTTGCCAGAAATATTTGGCAAAATGTAGTAAAAAATTTTCAGCCAGATATCAATTATTTTCCGTGTTTCTAGATCTAATTTCAAACTTTTTCACATATTAACGAACAAAATTGTACAAAAATTAAGCGACTGCGCGGTACATTCACATTGTCAAAAAATGAAAATTTAGTCAATTTTTGCCTTGCCAGAAATATTTGGCAAAATACAGTAAAAAATTTTCAGCCAGATATCAATTATTTTCCGTGTTTCTAGATCTACTTTCAGACTTTTTTCTATATATTAACGAACAAAATTGTACAAAAATTAACCTAGTGCGCATTAGTTTCAACTTGTCAAAAAATTAAAATTCCATCAATTTTCGCCTTGCCAGAAAAATTTGGCAAAATACACTTAAAAATTTTCAGCCAAATATCAAGTATTTTCCGTGTTTCTAGATCAAATTTCAAACTTTTTCACATATTAACGAACAAAATTGTACAAAAATTAAGCGAATACGCATTACATTTAAATTGTCAAAAAATGAAAATTTAGTCAATTTTTGCCTTGCCAGAAAAATTTGGCAAAATACACCTAAAAAATTTTCAGCCAAATATCAATTATTTTCCGTATTTCTAGATCTAATTTTAAACTTTTTTATATATTAACGAACAAAATTGTACAAAAATTAAGCGACTGCGCGGTACATTCAAATTGTCAAAAAATGAAAATTTAGTCAATTTTTGCCTTGCCAGAAATATTTGGCAAAATACAGTAAAAAATTTTCAGCCAGATATCAATTATTTTCCGTGTTTCTAGATCTATTTTCAAACTTTTTCATATATTAACGAACAAAATAGTACAAAAATTAACCTAGTGCGCATTAGTTTCAACTTGTCAAAAAATTAAAATTCCATCAATTTTCGCCTTGCAAGAAAAATTTGGCAAAATACACTAAAAAATTTTCAGCCAAATATCAAGTATTTTCCGTGTTTCTTGATCTAATTTCAAACTTTTTCACATATTAACGAACAAAATTGTACAAAAATTAAGCGACTACGCGTTACATTCAAATTGTCAAAAAATGAAAATTTAGTCAATTTTTGCCTTGCCAGAAAAATTTGGCAAAATACACTAAAAAATTTTCAGCCAAACATCAATTATTTTCCGTGTTTCTAGATCTAATTTCAAACTTTTTCTCATATTAACGAACAAAATTGTATAAAAATTAAGCGACTACGCGTTACATTCAAATTGTCAAAAAATGAAAATTTAGTCAATTTTTGCCTTGCCAGAAATATTTGGCAAAATACAGTAAAAAATTTTCAGCCAGATATCAATTATTTTCCGTGTTTCTAGATCTATTTTCAAACTTTTTCATATATTAACGAACAAAATAGTACAAAAATTAACCTAGTGCGCATTAGTTTCAACTTGTCAAAAAATTAAAATTCCATCAATTTTCGCCTTGCAAGAAAAATTTGGCAAAATACACTAAAAAATTTTCAGCCAAACATCAATTATTTTCCGTGTTTCTAGATCTAATTTCAAACTTTTTCTCATATTAACGAACAAAATTGTATAAAAATTAAGCGACTACGCGTTACATTCAAATTGTCAAAAAATGAAAATTCAATCAATTTTTGCCTTGCCAGAAAAATTTGGCAAAATACACTAAAAAATTTTCAGCCAAATATCAATTATTTTCCGTGTTTCTAGATCAAATTTCAAACTTTTTTATATATTAACGAACAAAATTGTACAAAAATTAAGCGACAGAGCGTTACATTCAAATTGTCAAAAAATAAATATTTAGTCAATTTTTACCTTGCCAGAAAAATGTCGCAAAATACACTAAAAAATTTTTAGCCAAATATCAATTATTTTCCGTGTTTCTAGATCTAATTTCAAACTTTTTCATATATTAACGAACAAAATTGTACAAAAATTAAGCGACTGCGCGGTACATTCAAATTGTCAAAAATGAAAATTTAGTCAATTTTTGCCTTGCCAGAAATATTTGGCAAAATACAGTAAAAATTTTCAGCCAGATATCAAGTATTTTCCGTGTTTCTAGATCTACTTTCAAACTTTTTCATATATTAACGAACAAAATTGTACAAAAATTTACCTAGTGCGCATTAGTTTCAACTTGTCAAAAAATTAAAATTCCATCAATTTTCGCCTTGCCAGAAAAATTTGGCAAAATACACTAAAAAATTTTCAGCCAAATATCAAGTATTTTCCGTGTTTCTTGATCTAATTTCAAACTTTTTCACATATTAACGAACAAAATTGTACAAAAATTAAGCGACTACGCGTTACATTCAAATTGTCAAAAAATGAAAATTTAGTCAATTTTTGCCTTGCCAGAAATATTTGGCAAAATGTAGTAAAAAATTTTCAGCCAGATATCAATTATTTTCCGTGTTTCTAGATCTAATTTCAAACTTTTTCACATATTAACGAACAAAATTGTACAAAAATTAAGCGACTGCGCGGTACATTCACATTGTCAAAAAATGAAAATTTAGTCAATTTTTGCCTTGCCAGAAATATTTGGCAAAATACAGTAAAAAATTTTCAGCCAGATATCAATTATTTTCCGTGTTTCTAGATCTACTTTCAGACTTTTTCATATATTAACGAACAAAATTGTACAAAAATTAACCTAGTGCGCATTAGTTTCAACTTGTCAAAAAATTAAAATTCCATCAATTTTCGCCTTGCCAGAAAAATTTGGCAAAATACACTTAAAAATTTTCAGCCAAATATCAAGTATTTTCCGTGTTTCTAGATCAAATTTCAAACTTTTTCACATATTAACGAACAAAATTGTACAAAAATTAAGCGACTACGCATTACATTTAAATTGTCAAAAAATGAAAATTTAGTCAATTTTTGCCTTGCCAGAAAAATTTGGCAAAATACACCTAAAAAATTTTCAGCCAAATATCAATTATTTTCCGTATTTCTAGATCTAATTTTAAACTTTTTTATATATTAACGAACAAAATTGTACAAAAATTAAGCGACTGCGCGGTACATTCAAATTGTCAAAAAATGAAAATTTAGTCAATTTTTGCCTTGCCAGAAATATTTGGCAAAATACAGTAAAAAATTTTCAGCCAGATATCAATTATTTTCCGAGTTTCTAGATCTATTTTCAAACTTTTTCATATATTAACGAACAAAATAGTACAAAAATTAACCTAGTGCGCATTAGTTTCAACTTGTCAAAAAATTAAAATTCCATCAATTTTCGCCTTGCAAGAAAAATTTGGCAAAATACACTAAAAAATTTTCAGCCAAATATCAAGTATTTTCCGTGTTTCTTGATCTAATTTCAAACTTTTTCACATATTAACGAACAAAATTGTACAAAAATTAAGCGACTACGCGTTACATTCAAATTGTCAAAAAATGAAAATTTAGTCAATTTTTGCCTTGCCAGAAAAATTTGGCAAAATACACTAAAAAATTTTCAGCCAAACATCAATTATTTTCCGTGTTTCTAGATCTAATTTCAAACTTTTTCTCATATTAACGAACAAAATTGTATAAAAATTAAGCGACTACGCGTTACATTCAAATTGTCAAAAAATGAAAATTCAATCAATTTTTGCCTTGCCAGAAAAATTTGGCAAAATACACTAAAAAATTTTCAGCCAAATATCAATTATTTTCCGTGTTTTTAGATCAAATTTCAAACTTTTTTATATATTAACGAACAAAATTGTACAAAAATTAAGCGACAGAGCGTTACATTCAAATTGTCAAAAAATGAATATTTAGTCAATTTTTACCTTGCCAGAAAAATTTCGCAAAATACACTAAAAAATTGTTAGCCAAATATCAATTATTTTCCGTGTTTCTAGATCTAATTTCAAACTTTTTCATATATTAACGAACAAAATTGTACAAAAATTAAGCGACTGCGCGGTACATTCAAATTGTCAAAAAATGAAAATTCAATCAATTTTCGCCTTGCAAGAAAAATCTGGCAAAATACACTAAAAAATTTTCACCCAAATATCAAGTATTTTCCGTGTTTCTTGATCTAATTTCAAACTTTTTCACATATTAACGAACAAAATTGTACAAAAATTAAGCGACTACGCGTTACATTCAAATTGTCAAAAAATGAAAATTTAGTCAATTTTTGCCTTGCCAGAAAAATTTAGCAAAATACACTAAAAAATTTTCACCCAAATATCAATTATTTTCCGTGTTTCTAGATCTAATTTCAACCTTTTTATATATTAACGAACAAAATTGTACGAAAATTAAGCGACTACGCGTTACATTCAAATTGTCAAAAAATGAAAATTCAATCAATTTTTGCCTTGCCAGAAAAATTTGGCAAAATACAATAAAAAATTTTCAGCCAAATATCAATTATGTTCCGTATTTCTAGATCTAATTTCAAACTTTTTTATATATTAAAGAATAAAATTGTACAAAAATTAAGCGGCAGAGCGTTACATTCAAATTGTCAAAAAATGAATATTTAGTCAATTTTTACCTTGCCAGAAAAATTTGGCAAAATACACTAAAAAATTTTCAGCCAAATATCAATTATTTTTCGTGTTTCTAGATCTAATTTCAAACTTTTTCATATATTAACGAACAAAATTGTACGAAAATTAAGCGACTACGCGTTACATTCAAATTGTCAAAAAATGAAAATTTAGTCAATTTTTGCCTTGCCAGAAAAATTTGGCTAAATACACTAAAAAATTTTCAGCCAAATATCAATTATGTTCCATATTTCCAGATCTAATTTCAAACTTTTTCATATATTAACGAACAAAATTGTACAAAAATTAAGCGACTGCGCGTTACATTCAAATTGTCAAAAAATGAAAATTTGGTCAATTTTTGCCTTGCCAGAAAAATTTGGCAAAATACAGTAAAAAATTTGCAGCTAAATATCAGTTATTTTCCGTGTTTCTAGATCTATTTTCAAACTTTTTTACATATTAACGAACAAAATTGTATAAAAATTAAGCGACTACGCGTTACATTCAAATTGTCAAAAAATGAAAATTCAATCAATTTTTGCCTTGCCAGAAAAATTTGGCAAAATACACTAAAAAATTTTCAGCCAAATATCAATTATTTTCCGAGTTTCTAGATCTAATTTCAAACTTTTTCACATATTAACGAACAAAATTGTACAAAAATGAAGCGACAACGCGTTACATTCAAATTGTCAAAAAATGAAAATTTAGTCAATTTTTGCCTTGCCAGAAAAATTTGGCAAAATACACTAAAAAATTTTTAGCCAAATATCAATTATTTTCCGTGTTTCTAGATCTACTTTCAAACTTTTTCATATATTAACGAACAAAATTGTACAAAAATTAACCTAGTGCGCATTAGTTTCAACTTGTCAAAAAATTAAAATTCCATCAATTTTCGCCTTGCCAGAAAAATTTGGCAAAATACACTAAAAAATTTTCAGCCAAATATCAAGTATTTCCCGTGTTTCTAGATCTAATTTCAAACTTTTTCACATATTAACGAACAAAATTGTACGAAAATTAAGCGACAACGCGTTACATTTAAATTGTCAAAAAATGAAAATTTAGTCAATTTTTGCCTTGCCAGAAAAATTTGGCAAAATACACTTAAAAAATTTTCAGCCAAATATCAATTATTTTCCGTATTTCTAGATCTAATTTCAAACCTTTTTATATATTAACGAACAAAATTGTACGAAAATTAAGCGACTGCGCGGTACATTCAAATTGTCAAAAAATGAAAATTTAGTCAATTTTTGCCTTGCCAGAAATATTTGGCAAAATACAGTAAAAAATTTTCAGCCAGATATCAATTATTTTCCGTGTTTCTAGATCTATTTTTAAACTTTTTCATATATTATCAAACAAAATAGTACAAAAATTAACCTAGTGCGCATTAGTTTCAACTTGTCAAAAAATTAAATTCCATCAATTTTCGCCTTGCAAGAAAAATTTGGCAAAATACACTAAAAATTTTCACCCAAATATCAAGTATTTTCCGTGTTTCTTGATCTAATTTCAAACTTTTTCACATATTAACGAACAAAATTGTACAAAAATTAAGCGACTACGCGTTACATTCAAATTGTCAAAAATGAAAATTTAGTCAATTTTTGCCTTGCCAGAAAAATTTAGCAAAATACACTAAAAAATTTTCAGCCAAATATCAATTATTTTCCGTGTTTCTAGATCTAATTTCAAACTTTTTCTCATATTAACGAACAAAATTGTATAAAAATTAAGCGACTACGCGTTACATTCAAATTGTCAAAAAATGAAAATTCAATCAATTTTTGCCTTGCCAGAAAAATTTGGCAAAATACACTAAAAAATTTTCAGCCAAATATCAATTATTTTCCGTGTTTCTAGATCAAATTTCAAACTTTTTTATATATTAACGAACAAAATTGTACAAAAATTAAGCGACAGAGCGTTACATTCAAATTGTCAAAAAATAAATATTTAGTCAATTTTTACCTTGCCAGAAAAATGTCGCAAAATACACTAAAAAATTTTTAGCCAAATATCAATTATTTTCCGTGTTTCTAGATCTAATTTCAAACTTTTTCATATATTAACGAACAAAATTGTACAAAAATTAAGCGACTGCGCGGTACATTCAAATTGTCAAAAAATGAAAATTTAGTCAATTTTTGCCTTGCCAGAAATATTTGGCAAAATACAGTAAAAAATTTTCAGCCAGATATCAAGTATTTTCCGTGTTTCTAGATCTACTTTCAAACTTTTTCATATATTAACGAACAAAATTGTACAAAAATTTACCTAGTGCGCATTAGTTTCAACTTGTCAAAAAATTAAAATTCCATCAATTTTCGCCTTGCCAGAAAAATTTGGCAAAATACACTAAAAAATTTTCAGCCAAATATCAAGTATTTTCCGTGTTTCTTGATCTAATTTCAAACTTTTTCACATATTAACGAACAAAATTGTACCAAAATTAAGCGACTACGCGTTACATTCAAATTGTCAAAAAATGAAAATTTAGTCAATTTTTGCCTTGCCAGAAATATTTGGCAAAATGTAGTAAAAAATTTTCAGCCAGATATCAATTATTTTCCGTGTTTCTAGATCTAATTTCAAACTTTTTCACATATTAACGAACAAAATTGTACAAAAATTAAGCGACTACGCGTTACATTCAAATTGTCAAAAAATGAAAATTAAGTCAATTTTTGCCTTGCCAGAAAAATTTGTCAAAATACACTAAAAAATTTTCAGCCAAATATAAATTATTTTCCGTGTTTCTAGATCTAATTTCAAACTTTTTCACATATTAACGAACAAAATTGTATAAAAATTAAGCGACTACGCGTTACATTCAAATTGTCAAAAAATGAAAATTCAATCAATTTTTGCCTTGCCAGAAAAATTTGGCAAAATACAC
This sequence comes from Ganaspis brasiliensis, assembly GCA_037103525.1. Taxonomy (NCBI): domain Eukaryota; kingdom Metazoa; phylum Arthropoda; class Insecta; order Hymenoptera; family Figitidae; genus Ganaspis; species Ganaspis brasiliensis. Next base: position 93,716 of record JAZKLR010000639.1, on the reverse strand, counting down.
TAAAAATTTTCAGCCAAATATCAATTATTTTCCGTGTTTCTAGATCTTATTTCAAACTTTTTCACATATTAACAAACAAAATTGTACAAAAATTAAGCGACTACGCGTTACATTCAAATTGTCAAAAAATGAAAATTTAGTCAATTTTTGCCTTGCCAGAAAAATTTTGCAAAATACATTAAAAAATTTACAGTTAAATATCAATTATTTTCCGTGTTTTTAAATCTAATTTTAAACTTTTTCATATATTAACGAACAAAATTGTACAAAAATTAAGCGACTACACGTTACATTCAAATTGTCAAAAAATGAAAATTTAGTCAATTTTTGCCTTGCCAGAAAAATTTCGCAAAATACACTGAAAAATTTTCAGCCAAATATCAATTATTTTCCGTGTTTCTAGATCTAATTTCAAACTTTTTTACATATTAAAGAACAAAATTGTACAAAAATTAAGCGGCAGAGCGTTACATTCAAATTGTCAAAAAATGAATATTTAGTAAATTTTTACCTTGCCAGAAAAATTTGGCAAAATACACTAAAAAATTTTCAGCCAAATATCAATTATTTTCCGTGTTTCTAGATCTTATTTCATACTTTTTCATATATTAACGAACAAAATTGTACAAAAATTAAGCGACTACGCGTTACATTCAAATTGTCAAAAAATGAAAATTTAGTCAATTTTTGCCTTGCCAGAAAAATTTGGCAAAATACACTTAAAAATTTTCAGCCAAATATCAATTATTTTCCGAGTTTCTAGATCTAATTTCAAACTTTTTCACATATTAACGAACAAAATTGTAAAAAAATGAAGCGACAACGCGTTACATTCAAATTGTCAAAAAATGAAAATTTAGTCAATTTTTGCCTTGCAAGAAAAATTTGTCAAAATACACTAAAAAATTTTCAGCCAAATATAAATTATTTTCCGTGTTTCTAGATCTAATTTCAAACTTTTTCACATATTAACGAACAAAATTGTATAAAAATTAAGCGACTACGCGTTACATTCAAATTGTCAAAAAATGAAAATTCAATCAATTTTTGCCTTGCCAGAAAAATTTGGCAAAATACACTAAAAAATTTTCAGCCAAATATCAATTATTTTCCGTGTTTCTAGATCTTATTTCAAACTTTTTCACATATTAACAAACAAAATTGTACAAAAATTAAGCGACTACGCGTTACATTCAAATTGTTAAAAAATGAAAATTTAGTCAATTTTTGCCTTGCCAGAAAAATTTAGCAAAATACACTGAAAAATTTTCAGCCAAATATCAATTATTTTCCGTGTTTCTAGATCTAATTTCAAACTTTTTTATATATTAACAAACAAAATTGTACAAAAATTAAGCGACTACGCGTTACATTCAAATTGTCAAAAAATGAAAATTTAGTCAATTTTTGCCTTGCCAGAAAAATTTTGCAAAATACACTAAAAAATTTACAGCCAAATATCAATTATTTTCCGTGTTTCTAAATCTAATTTTAAACTTTTTCATATATTAACGAACAAAATTGTACAAAAATTAAGCGACTACACGTTACATTCAAATTGTCAAAAAATGAAAATTTAGTCAATTTTTGCCTTGCCAGAAAAATTTTGCAAAATACACTAAAAAATTTTCAGCCAAATATCAATTATTTTCCGTGTTTCTAGATCTACTTTCAAACTTTTTCATATATTAACAAACAAAATTGTACAAAAATTAACCTAGTGCGCATTAGTTTCAACTTGTCAAAAAATTAAAATTCCATCAATTTTCGCCTTGTCAGAAAAATTTGGCAAAATACACTAAAAAATTTTCAGCCAAATATAAATTATTTTCCGTGTTTCTAGATCTAATTTCAAACTTTTTCACATATTAACGAACAAAATTGTATAAAAATTAAGCGACTACGCGTTACATTCAAATTGTCAAAAAATGAAAATTCAATCAATTTTTGCCTTGCCAGAAAAATTTGGCAAAATACACTAAAAAATTTTCAGCCAAATATCAATTATTTTCCGTGTTTCTAGATCTTATTTCAAACTTTTTCACATATTAACAAACAAAATTGTACAAAAATTAAGCGACTACGCGTTACATTCAAATTGTCAAAAAATGAAAATTTAGTCAATTTTTGCCTTGCCAGAAAAATTTTGCAAAATACACTAAAAAATTTTCAGCCAAATATCAATTATTTTCCGTGTTTCTAGATCTACTTTCAAACTTTTTCATATATTAACGAACAAAATTGTACAAAAATTAACCTAGTGCGCATTAGTTTCAAATTGTCAAAAAATGAAAATTCAATCAATTTTTGCCTTGCCAGAAAAATTTGGCAAAATACACTAAAAAATTTTCAGCCAAATATCAATTATTTTCCGTGTTTCTAGATCTTATTTCAAACTTTTTCACATATTAACAAACAAAATTGTACAAAAATTAAGCGACTACGCGTTACATTCAAATTGTCAAAAAATGAAAATTTAGTCAATTTTTGCCTTGCCAGAAAAATTTTGCAAAATACACTAAAAAATTTTCAGCCAAATATCAATTATTTTCCGTGTTTCTAGATCTACTTTCAAACTTTTTCATATATTAACGAACAAAATTGTACAAAAATTAACCTAGTGCGCATTAGTTTCAACTTGTCAAAAAATTAAAATTCCATCAATTTTCGCCTTGCCAGAAAAATTTGGCAAAATACACTAAAAAATTTTCAGCCAAATATCAATTATTTTCCGTGTTTCTAGATCTTATTTCAAACTTTTTCACATATTAACAAACAAAATTGTACAAAAATTAAGCGACTACGCGTTACATTCAAATTGTCAAAAAATGAAAATTTAGTCAATTTTTGCCTTGCCAGAAAAATTTGCAAAATACACTAAAAAATTTACAGCCAAATATCAATTATTTTCCGTGTTTCTAAATCTAATTTTAAACTTTTTCATATATTAACGAACAAAATTGTACAAAAATTAAGCGACTACACGTTACATTCAAATTGTTAAAAAATGAAAATTTAGTCAATTTTTGCCTTGCCAGAAAAATTTCGCAAAATACACTGAAAAATTTTCAGCCAAATATCAATTATTTTCCGTGTTTCTAGATCTAATTTTAAACTTTTTTATATATTAAAGAACAAAATTGTACAAAAATTAAGCGGCAGAGCGTTACATTCAAATTGTCAAAAAATGAATATTTAGTCAATTTTTACCTTGCCAGAAAAATTTGGCAAAATACACTAAAAAATTTTTAGCCAAATATCAATTATTTTCCGTGTTTCTAGATCTAATTTCATACTTTTTCATATATTAACGAACAAAATTGTACAAAAATTAAGCGACTACGCGTTACATTCAAATTGTCAAAAAATGAAAATTTAGTCAATTTTTGCCTTGCCAGAAAAATTTGGCAAAATACACTAAAAAATTTTCAGCCAAATATCAATTATTTTTCAAATTTCTAGATCTAATTTCAAACTTTTTCACATATTAACGAACAAAATTGTAAAAAAATGAAGCGACAACGCGTTACATTCAAATTGTCAAAAAATGAAAATTTAGTCAATTTTTGCCTTGCCAGAAAAATTTGGCAAAATACACTAAAAAATTTTCAGCCAAATATCAATTATTTTCCGTGTTTCTAGATCTACTTTCAAACTTTTTCATATATTAACGAACAAAATTGTACAAAAATTAACCTAGTGCGCATTAGTTTCAACTTGTCAAAAAATTAAAATTCCATCAATTTTCGCCTTGCCAGAAAAATTTGGCAAAATACACTAAAAAATTTTCAGCCAAATATCAATTATTTTCCGAATTTCTAGATCTAATTTCAAACTTTTTCACATATTAACGAACAAAATTGTACAAAAATGAAGCGACAACGCGTTACATTCAAATTGTCAAAAAATGAAAATTTAGTCAATTTTTGCCTTGCCAGAAAAATTTTGCAAAATACACTAAAAAATTTTCAGCCAAATATCAATTATTTTCCGTGTTTCTAAATCTAATTTTAAACTTTTTCATATATTAACGAACAAAATTGTACAAAAATTAAGCGACTACACGTTACATTCAAATTGTCAAAAAATGAAAATTTAGTCAATTTTTGCCTTGCCAGAAAAATTTCGCAAAATACACTGAAAAATTTTCAGCCAAATATCAATTATTTTCCGTGTTTCTAGATCTAATTTCAAACTTTTTTATATATTAAAGAACAAAATTGTACAAAAATTAAGCGGCAGAGCGTTACATTCAAATTGTCAAAAAATAAATATTTAGTCAATTTTTACCTTGCCAGAAAAATTTGGCAAAATACACTAAAAAATTTTCAGCCAAATATCAATTATTTTCCGTGTTTCTAGATCTAATTTCATACTTTTTCATATATTAACGAACAAAATTGTACAAAAATTAACCTAGTGCGCATTAGTTTCAACTTGTCAAAAAATTAAAATTCCATCAATTTTCGCCTTGCCAGAAAAATTTGGCAAAATACACTAAAAAATTTTCAGCCAAATATCAATTATTTTCCGAGTTTCTAGATCTAATTTCAAACTTTTTCACATATTAACGAACAAAATTGTAAAAAAATGAAGCGACAACGCGTTACATTCAAATTGTCAAAAAATGAAAATTCCATCAATTTTCGCCTTGCCAGAAAAATTTGGCAAAATACACTAAAAAATTTTCAGCCAAATATCAATTATTTTCCGTGTTTCTAGATCTTATTTCAAACTTTTTCACATATTAACAAACAAAATTGTACAAAAATTAAGCGACTACGCGTTACATTCAAATTGTCAAAAAATGAAAATTTAGTCAATTTTTGCCTTGCCAGAAAAATTTTGCAAAATACACTAAAAAATTTTCAGCCAAATATCAATTATTTTCCGTGTTTCTAGATCTAATTTCAAACTTTTTTATATATTAAAGAACAAAATTGTACAAAAATTAAGCGGCAGAGCGTTACATTCAAATTGTCAAAAAATGAATATTTAGTCAATTTTTACCTTGCCAGAAAAATTTGGCAAAATACACTAAAAAATTTTCAGCCAAATATCAATTATTTTCCGTGTTTCTAGATCTTATTTCATACTTTTTCATATATTAACGAACAAAATTGTACAAAAATTAAGCGACTACGCGTTACATTCAAATTGTCAAAAAATGAAAATTTAGTCAATTTTTGCCTTGCCAGAAAAATTTGGCAAAATACACTAAAAAATTTTCAGCCAAATATCAATTATTTTCCGAGTTTCTAGATCTAATTTCAAACTTTTTCACATATTAACGAACAAAATTGTAAAAAAATGAAGCGACAACGCGTTACATTCAAATTGTCAAAAAATGAAAATTTAGTCAATTTTTGCCTTGCCAGAAAAATTTGGCAAAATACACTAAAAAATTTTCAGCCAAATATCAATTATTTTCCGTGTTTCTAGATCTACTTTCAAACTTTTTCATATATTAACGAACAAAATTGTACAAAAATTAACCTAGTGCGCATGAGTTTCAACTTGTCAAAAAATTAAAATTCCATCAATTTTCGCCTTGCCAGAAAAATTTGGCAAAATACACTAAAAAATTTTCAGCCAAATATAAATTATTTTCCGTGTTTCTAGATCTTATTTAAAACTTTTTCACATATTAACAAACAAAATTGTACAAAAATTAAGCGACTACGCGTTACATTCAAATTGTCAAAAAATGAAAATTTAGTCAATTTTTGCCTTGCCAGAAAAATTTGCAAAATACACTAAAAAATTTACAGCCAAATATCAATTATTTTCCGTGTTTCTAAATCTAATTTTAAACTTTTTCATATATTAACGAACAAAATTGTACAAAAATTAAGCGACTACACGTTACATTCAAATTGTTAAAAAATGAAAATTTAGTCAATTTTTGCCTTGCCAGAAAAATTTCGCAAAATACACTGAAAAATTTTTAGCCAAATATCAATTATTTTCCGTGTTTCTAGATCTAATTTCAAACTTTTTTATATATTAAAGAACAAAATTGTACAAAAATTAAGCGGCAGAGCGTTACATTCAAATTGTCAAAAAATGAATATTTAGTCAATTTTTACCTTGCCAGAAAAATTTGGCAAAATACACTAAAAAATTTTCAGCCAAATATCAATTATTTTCCGTGTTTCTAGATCTAATTTCATACTTTTTCATATATTAACGAACAAAATTGTACAAAAATTAAGCGACTACGCGTTACATTCAAATTGTCAAAAAATGAAAATTTAGTCAATTTTTGCCTTGCCAGAAAAATTTGGCAAAATACACTAAAAAATTTTCAGCCAAATATCAATTATTTTCCGAGTTTCTAGATCTAATTTCAAACTTTTTCACATATTAACGAACAAAATTGTAAAAAAATGAAGCGACAACGCGTTACATTCAAATTGTCAAAAAATGAAAATTTAGTCAATTTTTGCCTTCCCAGAAAAATTTGGCAAAATACACTAAAAAATTTTCAGCCAAATATCAATTATTTTCCGTGTTTCTAGATCTACTTTCAAACTTTTTCATATATTAACGAACAAAATTGTACAAAAATTACCCTAGTGCGCATGAGTTTCAACTTGTCAAAAAATTAAAATTCCATCAATTTTCGCCTTGCCAGAAAAATTTGGCAAAATACACTAAAAAATTTTCAGCCAAATATCAATTATTTTCCGAATTTCTAGATCTAATTTCAAACTTTTTCACATATTAACGAACAAAATTGTACAAAAATGAAGCGACAACGCGTTACATTCAAATTGTCAAAAAATGAAAATTTAGTCAATTTTTGCCTTGCCAGAAAAATTTTGCAAAATACACTAAAAAATTTTCAGCCAAATATCAATTATTTTCCGTGTTTCTAAATCTAATTTTAAACTTTTTCATATATTAACGAACAAAATTGTACAAAAATTAAGCGACTACACGTTACATTCAAATTGTCAAAAAATGAAAATTTAGTCAATTTTTGCCTTGCCAGAAAAATTTCGCAAAATACACTGAAAAATTTTCAGCCAAATATCAATTATTTTCCGTGTTTCTAGATCTAATTTCAAACTTTTTTATATATTAAAGAACAAAATTGTACAAAAATTAAGCGGCAGAGCGTTACATTCAAATTGTCAAAAAATGAATATTTAGTCAATTTTTACCTTGCCAGAAAAATTTGGCAAAATACACTAAAAAATTTTCAGCCAAATATCAATTATTTTCCGTGTTTCTAGATCTAATTTCATACTTTTTCATATATTAACGAACAAAATTGTACAAAAATTAACCTAGTGCGCATTAGTTTCAACTTGTCAAAAAATTAAAATTCCATCAATTTTCGCCTTCCCAGAAAAATTTGGCAAAATACACTAAAAAATTTTCAGCCAAATATCAATTATTTTCCGAGTTTCTAGATCTAATTTCAAACTTTTTCACATATTAACGAACAAAATTGTAAAAAAATGAAGCGACAACGCGTTACATTCAAATTGTCAAAAAATGAAAATTCCATCAATTTTCGCCTTGCCAGAAAAATTTGGCAAAATACACTAAAAAATTTTCAGCCAAATATCAATTATTTTCCGTGTTTCTAGATCTTATTTCAAACTTTTTCACATATTAACAAACAAAATTGTACAAAAATTAAGCGACTACGCGTTACATTCAAATTGTCAAAAAATGAAAATTCCATCAATTTTCGCCTTGCCAGAAAAATTTGGCAAAATACACTAAAAAATTTTCAGCCAAATATCAATTATTTTCCGAGTTTCTAGATCTAATTTCAAACTTTTTCACATATTAACGAACAAAATTGTAAAAAAATGAAGCGACAACGCGTTACATTCAAATTGTCAAAAAATGAAAATTCCATCAATTTTCGCCTTGCCAGAAAAATTTGGCAAAATACACTAAAAAATTTTCAGCCAAATATCAATTATTTTCCGTGTTTCTAGATCTAATTTCAAACTTTTTCACATATTAACAAACAAAATTGTACAAAAATTAAGCGACTACGCGTTACATTCAAATTGTCAAAAAATGAAAATTCCATCAATTTTCGCCTTGCCAGAAAAATTTGGCAAAATACACTAAAAAATTTTCAGCCAAATATCAATTATTTTCCGAGTTTCTAGATCTAATTTCATACTTTTTCATATATTAACGAACAAAATTGTACAAAAATTAACCTAGTGCGCATTAGTTTCAACTTGTCAAAAAATTAAAATTCCATCAATTTTCGCCTTCCCAGAAAAATTTGGCAAAATACACTAAAAAATTTTCAGCCAAATATCAATTATTTTCCGTGTTTCTAGATCTAATTTCAAACTTTTTTATATATTAAAGAACAAAATTGTACAAAAATTAAGCGGCAGAGCGTTACATTCAAATTGTCAAAAAATGAATATTTAGTCAATTTTTACCTTGCCAGAAAAATTTGGCAAAATACACTAAAAAATTTTCAGCCAAATATCAATTATTTTCCGTGTTTCTAGATCTTATTTCATACTTTTTCATATATTAACGAACAAAATTGTACAAAAATTAAGCGACTACGCGTTACATTCAAATTGTCAAAAAATGAAAATTTAGTCAATTTTTGCCTTGCCAGAAAAATTTGGCAAAATACACTAAAAAATTTTCAGCCAAATATCAATTATTTTCCGTGTTTCTAGATCTAATTTCATACTTTTTCATATATTAACGAACAAAATTGTACAAAAATTAACCTAGTGCGCATTAGTTTCAACTTGTCAAAAAATTAAAATTCCATCAATTTTCGCCTTGCCAGAAAAATTTGGCAAAATACACTAAAAAATTTTCAGCCAAATATCAATTATTTTCCGAGTTTCTAGATCTAATTTCAAACTTTTTCACATATTAACGAACAAAATTGTAAAAAAATGAAGCGACAACGCGTTACATTCAAATTGTCAAAAAATGAAAATTCCATCAATTTTCGCCTTGCCAGAAAAATTTGGCAAAATACACTAAAAAATTTTCAGCCAAATATCAATTATTTTCCGTGTTTCTAGATCTTATTTCAAACTTTTTCACATATTAACAAACAAAATTGTACAAAAATTAAGCGACTACGCGTTACATTCAAATTGTCAAAAAATGAAAATTTAGTCAATTTTTGCCTTGCCAGAAAAATTTTGCAAAATACACTAAAAAATTTTCAGCCAAATATCAATTATTTTCCGTGTTTCTAGATCTAATTTCAAACTTTTTTATATATTAAAGAACAAAATTGTACAAAAATTAAGCGGCAGAGCGTTACATTCAAATTGTCAAAAAATGAATATTTAGTCAATTTTTACCTTGCCAGAAAAATTTGGCAAAATACACTAAAAAATTTTCAGCCAAATATCAATTATTTTCCGTGTTTCTAGATCTTATTTCATACTTTTTCATATATTAACGAACAAAATTGTACAAAAATTAAGCGACTACGCGTTACATTCAAATTGTCAAAAAATGAAAATTTAGTCAATTTTTGCCTTGCCAGAAAAATTTGGCAAAATACACTAAAAAATTTTCAGCCAAATATCAATTATTTTCCGAGTTTCTAGATCTAATTTCAAACTTTTTCACATATTAACGAACAAAATTGTAAAAAAATGAAGCGACAACGCGTTACATTCAAATTGTCAAAAAATGAAAATTTAGTCAATTTTTGCCTTGCCAGAAAAATTTGGCAAAATACACTAAAAAATTTTCAGCCAAATATCAATTATTTTCCGTGTTTCTAGATCTACTTTCAAACTTTTTCATATATTAACGAACAAAATTGTACAAAAATTAACCTAGTGCGCATGAGTTTCAACTTTTAAAAAAATTAAAATTCCATCAATTTTCGCCTTGCCAGAAAAATTTGGCAAAATACACTAAAAAATTTTCAGCCAAATATAAATTATTTTCCGTGTTTCTAGATCTTATTTCAAACTTTTTCACATATTAACAAACAAAATTGTACAAAAATTAAGCGACTACGCGTTACATTCAAATTGTCAAAAAATGAAAATTTAGTCAATTTTTGCCTTGCCAGAAAAATTTGCAAAATACACTAAAAAATTTACAGCCAAATATCAATTATTTTCCGTGTTTCTAAATCTAATTTTAAACTTTTTCATATATTAACGAACAAAATTGTACAAAAATTAAGCGACTACACGTTACATTCAAATTGTTAAAAAATGAAAATTTAGTCAATTTTTGCCTTGCCAGAAAAATTTCGCAAAATACACTGAAAAATTTTCAGCCAAATATCAATTATTTTCCGTGTTTCTAGATCTAATTTCAAACTTTTTTATATATTAAAGAACAAAATTGTACAAAAATTAAGCGGCAGAGCGTTACATTCAAATTGTCAAAAAATGAATATTTAGTCAATTTTTACCTTGCCAGAAAAATTTGGCAAAATACACTAAAAAATTTTCAGCCAAATATCAATTATTTTCCGTGTTTCTAGATCTAATTTCATACTTTTTCATATATTAACGAACAAAATTGTACAAAAATTAAGCGACTACGCGTTACATTCAAATTGTCAAAAAATGAAAATTTAGTCAATTTTTGCCTTGCCAGAAAAATTTGGCAAAATACACTAAAAAATTTTCAGCCAAATATCAATTATTTTCCGAGTTTCTAGATCTAATTTCAAACTTTTTCACATATTAACGAACAAAATTGTAAAAAAATGAAGCGACAACGCGTTACATTCAAATTGTCAAAAAATGAAAATTTAGTCAATTTTTGCCTTCCCAGAAAAATTTGGCAAAATACACTAAAAAATTTTCAGCCAAATATCAATTATTTTCCGTATTTCTAGATCTACTTTCAAACTTTTTCATATATTAACGAACAAAATTGTACAAAAATTAACCTAGTGCGCATTAGTTTCAACTTGTCAAAAAATTAAAATTCCATCAATTTTCGCCTTGCCAGAAAAATTTGGCAAAATACACTAAAAAATTTTCAGCCAAATATCAATTATTTTCCGAATTTCTAGATCTAATTTCAAACTTTTTCACATATTAACGAACAAAATTGTACAAAAATGAAGCGACAACGCGTTACATTCAAATTGTCAAAAAATGAAAATTTAGTCAATTTTTGCCTTGCCAGAAAAATTTTGCAAAATACACTAAAAAATTTTCAGCCAAATATCAATTATTTTCCGTGTTTCTAAATCTAATTTTAAACTTTTTCATATATTAACGAACAAAATTGTACAAAAATTAAGCGACTACACGTTACATTCAATTTGTCAAAAAATGAAAATTTAGTCAATTTTTGCCTTGCCAGAAACATTTCGCAAAATACACTGAAAAATTTTCAGCCAAATATCAATTATTTTCCGTGTTTCTAGATCTAATTTCAAACTTTTTTATATATTAAAGAACAAAATTGTACAAAAATTAAGCGGCAGAGCGTTACATTCAAATTGTCAAAAAATGAATATTTAGTCAATTTTTACCTTGCCAGAAAAATTTGGCAAAATACACTAAAAAATTTTCAGCCAAATATCAATTATTTTCCGTGTTTCTAGATCTACTTTCAAACTTTTTCATATATTAACGAACAAAATTGTACAAAAATTAACCTAGTGCGCATTAGTTTCAACTTGTCAAAAAATTAAAATTCCATCAATTTTCGCCTTGCCAGAAAAATTTGGCAAAATACACTAAAAAATTTTCAGCCAAATATCAAGTATTTCCCGTGTTTCTAGATCTAATTTCAAACTTTTTCACATATTAACGAACAAAATTGTACGAAAATTAAGCGACTACGCGTTACATTTAAATTGTCAAAAAATGAAAATTTAGTCAATTTTTGCCTTGCCAGAAAAATTTGGCAAAATACACTTAAAAAATTTTCAGCCAAATATCAATTATTTTCCGTATTTCTAGATCTAATTTCAAACTTTTTTATATATAAACGAACAAAATTGTACAAAAATAAGGCGACTGCGCGGTACATTCAAATTGTCAAAAAATGAAAATTTAGTCAATTTTTTCCTTGCCAGAAATATTTGGCAAAATACAGTAAAAAATTTTCAGCCAGATATCAATTATTTTCCGTGTTTCTAGATCTATTTTCGAACTTTTTCATATATTAACGAACAAAATAGTACAAAAATTAACCTAGTGCGCATTAGTTTCAACTTGTCAAAAAATTAAAATTCCATGAATTTTCGCCTTGCAAGAAAAATTTGGCAAAATACACTAAAAAATTTTCAGCCAAATATCAAGTATTTTCCGTGTTTCTTGATCTAATTTCAAACTTTTTCACATATTAACGAACAAAATTGTACAAAAATTAAGCGACTACGCGTTACATTCAAATTGTCAAAAAATGAATATTTAGTCAATTTTTACCTTGCCAGAAAAATTTGGCAAAATACACTAAAAAATTTTCAGCCAAATATCAATTATTTTCCGTGTTTCTTGATCTAATTTCAAACTTTTTCACATATTAACGAACAAAATTGTACAAAAATTAAGCGACTACGCGTTACATTCAAATTGTCAAAAAATGAAAATTTAGTCAATTTTTGCCTTGCCAGAAAAATTTGGCAAAATACACTAAAAAATTTTCAGCCAAATATCAATTATTTTCCGTGTTTCTAGATCTACTTTCAAACTTTTTCATATATTAACGAACAAAATTGTACAAAAATTAACCTAGTGCGCATGAGTTTCAACTTTTAAAAAAATTAAAATTCCATCAATTTTCGCCTTGCCAGAAAAATTTGGCAAAATACACTAAAAAATTTTCAGCGAAATATAAATTATTTTCCGTGTTTCTAGATCTTATTTCAAACTTTTTCACATATTAACAAACAAAATTGTACAAAAATTAAGCGACTACGCGTTACATTCAAATTGTCAAAAAATGAAAATTTAGTCAATTTTTGCCTTGCCAGAAAAATTTGCAAAATACACTAAAAAATTTACAGCCAAATATCAATTATTTTCCGTGTTTCTAAATCTAATTTTAAACTTTTTCATATATTAACGAACAAAATTGTACAAAAATTAAGCGACTACACGTTACATTCAAATTGTTAAAAAATGAAAATTTAGTCAATTTTTGCCTTGCCAGAAAAATTTCGCAAAATACACTGAAAAATTTTCAGCCAAATATCAATTATTTTCCGTGTTTCTAGATCTAATTTCAAACTTTTTTATATATTAAAGAACAAAATTGTACAAAAATTAAGCGGCAGAGCGTTACATTCAAATTGTCAAAAAATGAATATTTAGTCAATTTTTACCTTGCCAGAAAAATTTGGCAAAATACACTAAAAAATTTTCAGCCAAATATCAATTATTTTCCGTGTTTCTAGATCTAATTTCATACTTTTTCATATATTAACGAACAAAATTGTACAAAAATTAAGCGACTACGCGTTACATTCAAATTGTCAAAAAATGAAAATTTAGTCAATTTTTGCCTTGCCAGAAAAATTTGGCAAAATACACTAAAAAATTTTCAGCCAAATATCAATTATTTTCCGAGTTTCTAGATCTAATTTCAAACTTTTTCACATATTAACGAACAAAATTGTAAAAAAATGAAGCGACAACGCGTTACATTCAAATTGTCAAAAAATGAAAATTTAGTCAATTTTTGCCTTCCCAGAAAAATTTGGCAAAATACACTAAAAAATTTTCAGCCAAATATCAATTATTTTCCGTATTTCTAGATCTACTTTCAAACTTTTTCATATATTAACGAACAAAATTGTACAAAAATTAACCTAGTGCGCATTAGTTTCAACTTGTCAAAAAATTAAAATTCCATCAATTTTCGCCTTGCCAGAAAAATTTGGCAAAATACACTAAAAAATTTTCAGCCAAATATCAATTATTTTCCGAATTTCTAGATCTAATTTCAAACTTTTTCACATATTAACGAACAAAATTGTACAAAAATGAAGCGACAACGCGTTACATTCAAATTGTCAAAAAATGAAAATTTAGTCAATTTTTGCCTTGCCAGAAAAATTTTGCAAAATACACTAAAAAATTTTCAGCCAAATATCAATTATTTTCCGTGTTTCTAAATCTAATTTTAAACTTTTTCATATATTAACGAACAAAATTGTACAAAAATTAAGCGACTACACGTTACATTCAATTTGTCAAAAAATGAAAATTTAGTCAATTTTTGCCTTGCCAGAAAAATTTCGCAAAATACACTGAAAAATTTTCAGCCAAATATCAATTATTTTCCGTGTTTCTAGATCTAATTTCAAACTTTTTTATATATTAAAGAACAAAATTGTACAAAAATTAAGCGGCAGAGCGTTACATTCAAATTGTCAAAAAATGAATATTTAGTCAATTTTTACCTTGCCAGAAAAATTTGGCAAAATACACTAAAAAATTTTCAGCCAAATATCAATTATTTTCCGTGTTTCTAGATCTACTTTCAAACTTTTTCATATATTAACGAACAAAATTGTACAAAAATTAACCTAGTGCGCATTAGTTTCAACTTGTCAAAAAATTAAAATTCCATCAATTTTCGCCTTGCCAGAAAAATTTGGCAAAATACACTAAAAAATTTTCAGCCAAATATCAAGTATTTCCCGTGTTTCTAGATCTAATTTCAAACTTTTTCACATATTAACGAACAAAATTGTACGAAAATTAAGCGACTACGCGTTACATTTAAATTGTCAAAAAATGAAAATTTAGTCAATTTTTGCCTTGCCAGAAAAATTTGGCAAAATACACTTAAAAAATTTTCAGCCAAATATCAATTATTTTCCGTATTTCTAGATCTAATTTCAAACTTTTTTATATATAAACGAACAAAATTGTACAAAAATAAGGCGACTGCGCGGTACATTCAAATTGTCAAAAAATGAAAATGTAGTCAATTTTTTCATTGCCAGAAATATTTGGCAAAATACAGTAAAAAATTTTCAGCCAGATATCAATTATTTTCCGTGTTTCTAGATCTATTTTCGAACTTTTTCATATATTAACGAACAAAATAGTACAAAAATTAACCTAGTGCGCATTAGTTTCAACTTGTCAAAAAATTAAAATTCCATGAATTTTCGCCTTGCAAGAAAAATTTGGCAAAATACACTAAAAAATTTTCAGCCAAATATCAAGTATTTTCCGTGTTTCTTGATCTAATTTCAAACTTTTTCACATATTAACGAACAAAATTGTACAAAAATTAAGCGACTACGCGTTACATTCATATTGTCAAAAAATGAATATTTAGTCAATTTTTACCTTGCCAGAAAAATTTGGCAAAATACACTAAAAAATTTTCAGCCAAATATCAATTATTTTCCGTGTTTCTAGATCTTATTTCATACTTTTTCATATATTAACGAACAAAATTGTACAAAAATTAAGCGACTACGCGTTACATTCAAATTGTCAAAAAATGAAAATTTAGTCAATTTTTGCCTTGCCAGAAAAATTTGGCAAAATACACTAAAAAATTTTCAGCCAAATATCAATTATTTTCCGAGTTTCTAGATCTAATTTCAAACTTTTTCACATATTAACGAACAAAATTGTAAAAAAATGAAGCGACAACGCGTTACATTCAAATTGTCAAAAAATGAAAATTTAGTCAATTTTTGCCTTGCCAGAAAAATTTGGCAAAATACACTAAAAAATTTTCAGCCAAATATCAATTATTTTCCGTGTTTCTAGATCTACTTTCAAACTTTTTCATATATTAACGAACAAAATTGTACAAAAATTAACCTAGTGCGCATGAGTTTCAACTTGTCAAAAAATTAAAATTCCATCAATTTTCGCCTTGCTAGAAAAATTTGGCAAAATACACTAAAAAATTTTCAGCCAAATATAAATTATTTTCCGTGTTTCTAGATCTTATTTCAAACTTTTTCACATATTAACAAACAAAATTGTACAAAAATTAAGCGACTACGCGTTACATTCAAATTGTCAAAAAATGAAAATTTAGTCAATTTTTGCCTTGCCAGAAAAATTTGCAAAATACACTAAAAAATTTACAGCCAAATATCAATTATTTTCCGTGTTTCTAGATCTAATTTCATACTTTTTCATATATTAACGAACAAAATTGTACAAAAATTAAGCGACTACGCGTTACATTCAATTTGTCAAAAAATGAAAATTTAGTCAATTTTTGCCTTGCCAGAAAAATTTGGCAAAATACACTAAAAAATTTTCAGCTAAATATCAATTATTTTCCGAGTTTCTAGATCTAATTTCAAACTTTTTCACATATTAACGAACAAAATTGTAAAAAAATGAAGCGACAACGCGTTACATTCAAATTGTCAAAAAATGAAAATTTAGTCAATTTTTGCCTTCCCAGAAAAATTTGGCAAAATACACTAAAAAATTTTCAGCCAAATATCAATTATTTTCCGTGTTTCTAGATCTAATTTCATACTTTTTCATATATTAACGAACAAAATTGTACAAAAATTAAGCGACTACGCGTTACATTCAAATTGTCAAAAAATGAAAATTTAGTCAATTTTTGCCTTGCCAGAAAAATTTGGCAAAATACACTAAAAAATTTTCAGCTAAATATCAATTATTTTCCGAGTTTCTAGATCTAATTTCAAACTTTTTCACATATTAACGAACAAAATTGTAAAAAAATGAAGCGACAACGCGTTACATTCAAATTGTCAAAAAATGAAAATTTAGTCAATTTTTGCCTTGCCAGAAAAATTTGGCAAAATACACTAAAAAATTTTCAGCCAAATATCAATTATTTTCCGAGTTTCTAGATCTAATTTCAAACTTTTTCACATATTAACGAACAAAATTGTAAAAAAATGAAGCGACAACGCGTTACATTCAAATTGTCAAAAAATGAAAATTTAGCCAATTTTTGCCTTGCCAGAAAAATTTGGCAAAATACACTAAAAAATTTTCAGCCAAATATCAATTATTTTCCGTGTTTCTAGATCTACTTTCAAACTTTTTCATATATTAACGAACAAAATTGTACAAAAATTAACCTAGTGCGCATGAGTTTCAACTTGTCAAAAAATTAAAATTCCATCAATTTTCGCCTTGCCAGAAAAATTTGGCAAAATACACTAAAAAATTTTCAGCCAAATATAAATTATTTTCCGTGTTTCTAGATCTTATTTCAAACTTTTTCACATATTAACAAACAAAATTGTACAAAAATTAAGCGACTACGCGTTACATTCAAATTGTCAAAAAATGAAAATTTAGTCAATTTTTGCCTTGCCAGAAAAATTTGCAAAATACACTAAAAAATTTACAGCCAAATATCAATTATTTTCCGTGTTTCTAAATCTAATTTTAAACTTTTTCATATATTAACGAACAAAATTGTACAAAAATTAAGCGACTACACGTTACATTCAAATTGTTAAAAAATGAAAATTTAGTCAATTTTTGCCTTGCCAGAAAAATTTCGCAAAATACACTGAAAAATTTTCAGCCAAATATTAATTATTTTCCGTGTTTCTAGATCTAATTTCAAACTTTTTTATATATTAAAGAACAAAATTGTACAAAAATTAAGCGGCAGAGCGTTACATTCAAATTGTCAAAAAATGAATATTTAGTCAATTTTTACCTTGCCAGAAAAATTTGGCAAAATACACTAAAAAATTTTCAGCCAAATATCAATTATTTTCCGTGTTTCTAGATCTAATTTCATACTTTTTCATATATTAACGAACAAAATTGTACAAAAATTAAGCGACTACGCGTTACATTCAAATTGTCAAAAAATGAAAATTTAGTCAATTTTTGCCTTGCCAGAAAAATTTGGCAAAATACACTAAAAAATTTTCAGCTAAATATCAATTATTTTCCGAGTTTCTAGATCTAATTTCAAACTTTTTCACATATTAACGAACAAAATTGTAAAAAAATGAAGCGACAACGCGTTACATTCAAATTGTCAAAAAATGAAAATTTAGTCAATTTTTGCCTTCCCAGAAAAATTTGGCAAAATACACTAAAAAATTTTCAGCCAAATATCAATTATTTTCCGTGTTTCTAGATCTACTTTCAAACTTTTTCATATATTAACGAACAAAATTGTACAAAAATTAACCTAGTGCGCATTAGTTTCAACTTGTCAAAAAATTAAAATTCCATCAATTTTCGCCTTGCCAGAAAAATTTGGCAAAATACACTAAAAAATTTTCAGCCAAATATCAATTATTTTCCGAATTTCTAGATCTAATTTCAAACTTTTTCACATATTAACGAACAAAATTGTACAAAAATGAAGCGACAACGCGTTACATTCAAATTGTCAAAAAATGAAAATTTAGTCAATTTTTGCCTTCCCAGAAAAATTTGGCAAAATACACTAAAAAATTTTCAGCCAAATATCAATTATTTTCCGTGTTTCTAGATCTACTTTCAAACTTTTTCATATATTAACGAACAAAATTGTACAAAAATTAACCTAGTGCGCATTAGTTTCAACTTGTCAAAAAATGAAAATTTAGTCAATTTTTGCCTTGCCAGAAAAATTTGCAAAATACACTAAAAAATTTTCAGCCAAATATCAATTATTTTCCGTGTTTCTAAATCTAATTTTAAACTTTTTCATATATTAACGAACAAAATTGTACAAAAATTAAGAGACTACACGTTACATTCAAATTGTCAAAAAATGAAAATTTAGTCAATTTTTGCCTTGCCAGAAAAATTTCGCAAAATACACTGAAAAATTTTCAGCCAAATATCAATTATTTTCCGTGTTTCTAGATCTAATTTCAAACTTTTTTATATATTAAAGAACAAAATTGTACAAAAATTAAGCGGCAGAGCGTTACATTCAAATTGTCAAAAAATGAATATTTAGTCAATTTTTACCTTGCAGGAAAAATTTGGCAAAATACACTAAAAAATTTTCAGCCAAATATCAATTATTTTCCGTGTTTCTAGATCTAATTTCATACTTTTTCATATATTAACGAACAAAATTGTACAAAAATTAAGCGACTACGCGTTACATTCAAATTGTCAAAAAATGAAAATTTAGTCAATTTTTGCCTTGCCAGAAAAATTTGGCAAAATACACTAAAAAATTTTCAGCCAAATATCAATTATTTTCCGAGTTTCTAGATCTAATTTCAAACTTTTTCACATATTAACGAACAAAATTGTACAAAAATTAAGCGACTACACGTTACATTCAAATTGTTAAAAAATGAAAATTTAGTCAATTTTTGCCTTGCCAGAAAAATTTCGCAAAATACACTAAAAAATTTTCAGCCAAATATCAATTATTTTCCGAGTTTCTAGATCTAATTTCAAACTTTTTCACATATTAACGAACAAAATTGTAAAAAAATGAAGCGACAACGCGTTACATTCAAATTGTCAAAAAATGAAAATTTAGTCAATTTTTGCCTTGCCAGAAAAATTTGGCAAAATACACTAAAAAATTTTCAGCCAAATATCAATTATTTTCCGTGTTTCTAGATCTACTTTCAAACTTTTTCATATATTAACGAACAAAATTGTACAAAAATTAACCTAGTGCGCATGAGTTTCAACTTGTCAAAAAATTAAAATTCCATCAATTTTAGCCTTGCCAGAAAAATTTGGCAAAATACACTAAAAAATTTTCAGCCAAATATAAATTATTTTCCGTGTTTCTAGATCTTATTTCAAACTTTTTCACATATTAACAAACAAAATTGTACAAAAATTAAGCGACTACGCGTTACATTCAAATTGTCAAAAAATGAAAATTTAGTCAATTTTTGCCTTGCCAGAAAAATTTGCAAAATACACTAAAAAATTTACAGCCAAATATCAATTATTTTCCGTGTTTCTAAATCTAATTTTAAACTTTTTCATATATTAACGAACAAAATTGTACAAAAATTAAGCGACTACACGTTACATTCAAATTGTTAAAAAATGAAAATTTAGTCAATTTTTGCCTTGCCAGAAAAATTTCGCAAAATACACTGAAAAATTTTCAGCCAAATATTAATTATTTTCCGTGTTTCTAGATCTAATTTCAAACTTTTTTATATATTAAAGAACAAAATTGTACAAAAATTAAGCGGCAGAGCGTTACATTCAAATTGTCAAAAAATGAATATTTAGTCAATTTTTACCTTGCCAGAAAAATTTGGCAAAATACACTAAAAAATTTTCAGCCAAATATCAATTGTTTTCCGTGTTTCTAGATCTAATTTCAAACTTTTTCACATATTAACGAACAAAATTGTAAAAAAATGAAGCGACAACGCGTTACATTCAAATTGTCAAAAAATGAAAATTTAGTCAATTTTTGCCTTCCCAGAAAAATTTGGCAAAATACACTAAAAAATTTTCAGCCAAATATCAATTATTTTCCGTGTTTCTAGATCTACTTTCAAACTTTTTCATATATTAACGAACAAAATTGTACAAAAATTAACCTAGTGCGCATTAGTTTCAACTTGTCAAAAAATTAAAATTCCATCAATTTTCGCCTTGCCAGAAAAATTTGGCAAAATACACTAAAAAATTTTCAGCCAAATATCAATTATTTTCCGAATTTCTAGATCTAATTTCAAACTTTTTCACATATTAACGAACAAAATTGTACAAAAATGAAGCGACAACGCGTTACATTCAAATTGTCAAAAAATGAAAATTTAGTCAATTTTTGCCTTGCCAGAAAAATTTTGCAAAATACACTAAAAAATTTTCAGCCAAATATCAATTATTTTCCGTGTTTCTAGATCTAATTTCAAACTTTTTCACATATTAACGAACAAAATTGTACGAAAATTAAGCGACTACGCGTTACATTTAAATTGTCAAAAAATGAAAATTTAGTAAATTTTTGCCTTGCCAGAAAAATTATGCAAAATACACTTAAAAAATTTTCAGCCAAATATCAATTATTTTCCGTATTTCTAGATCTAATTTCAAACTTTTTTATATATAAACGAACAAAATTGTACAAAAATAAGGCGACTGCGCGGTACATTCAAATTGTCAAAAAATGAAAATTTAGTCAATTTTTTCCTTGCCAGAAATATTTGGCAAAATACAGTAAAAAATTTTCAGCCAAATATCAATTATTTTCCGAGTTTCTAGATCTAATTTCAAACTTTTTCACATATTAACGAACAAAATTGTACAAAAATGAAGCGACAACGCGTTACATTCAAATTGTCAAAAAATGAAAATTTAGTCAATTTTCGCCTTGCAAGAAAAATTTGGCAAAATACACTAAAAAATTTTCAGCCAAATATCAAGTATTTTCCGTGTTTCTTGATCTAATTTCAAACTTTTTCACATATTAACGAACAAAATTGTACAAAAATTAAGCGACTACGCGTTACATTCAAATTGTCAAAAAATGAAAATTTAGTCAATTTTTGCCTTGCCAGAAAAATTTGGCAAAATACACTAAAAAATTTTCAGCCAAATATCAATTATTTTCCGTGTTTCTAGATCTAATTTCAAACTTTTTCTCATATTAACGAACAAAATTGTATAAAAATTAAGCGACTACGCGTTACATTTAAATTGTCAAAAAATGAAAATTCAATCAATTTTTGCCTTGCCAGAAAAATTTGGCAAAATACACTAAAAAATTTTCAGCCAAATATCAATTATTTTCCGTGTTTCTAGATCAAATTTCAAACTTTTTTATATATTAACGAACAAAATTGTACAAAAATTAAGCGACAGAGCCTTACATTCAAATTGTCAAAAAATGAATATTTAGTCAATTTTTACCTTGCCAGAAAAATTTCGCAAAATACACTAAAAAATTTTTAGCCAAATATCAATTATTTTCCGTGTTTCTAGATCTAATTTCAAATTTTTTCATATATTAACGAACAAAATTGTACAAAAATTAAGCGACTGCGCGGTACATTCAAATTGTCAAAAAATGAAAATTTAGTCAATTTTTGCCTTGCCAGAAATATTTGGCAAAATACAGTAAAAAATTTTCAGCCAGATATCAATTATTTTCCGTGTTTCTAGATCTACTTTCAAACTTTTTCATATATTAACGAACAAAATTGTACAAAAATTAACCTAGTGCGCATTAGTTTCAACTTGTCAAAAAATTAAAATTCCATCAATTTTCGCCTTGCCAGAAAAATTTGGCAAAATACACTAAAAAATTTTCAGCCAAATATCAAGTATTTTCCGTGTTTCTGGATCTAATTTCAAACTTTTTCACATATTAACGAACAAAATTGTACAAAAATTAAGCGACTGCGCGGTACATTCAAATTGTCAAAAAATGAAAATTTAGTCAATTTTTGCCTTGCCAGAAATATTTGGCAAAATATAGTAAAAAATTTTCAGCCAGATATCAATTATTTTCCGTGTTTCTAGCACTAATTTCAAACTTTTTCACATATTAACAAACAAAATTGTACAAAAATTAAGCGACTACGCATTACATTCAAATTGTCAAAAAATGAAAATTTAGTCATTTTTTGCCTTGCCAGAAAAATTTCGCAAAATACACTAAAAAATTTTTAGCCAAATATCAATTATTTTCCGTGTTTCTAGATCTAATTTCAAACTTTTTCATATATTAACGAACAAAATTGTACAAAAATTAAGCGACTGCGCGGTACATTCAAATTGTCAAAAAATGAAAATTTAGTCAATTTTTGCCTTGCCAGAAATATTTGGCAAAATACAGTAAAAAATTTTCAGCCAGATATCAATTATTTTCCGTGTTTCTAGATCTACTTTTAAACTTTTTCATATATTAACGAACAAAATTGTACAAAAATTAACCTAGTGCGCATTAGTTTCAACTTGTCAAAAAATTAAAATTCCATCAATTTTCGCCTTGCCAGAAAAATTTGGCAAAATACACTAAAAAATTTTTAGCCAAATATCAAGTATTTTCCGTGTTTCTAGATCTAATTTCAAACTTTTTCACATATTAACGAACAAAATTGTACAAAAATTAAGCGACTACGCGTTACATTCAAATTGTCAAAAAATGAAAATTTAGTCAATTTTTGCCTTGCCAGAAAAATTTGGCAAAATACACTTAAAAAATTTTCAGCCAAATATCAATTATTTTCCGTATTTCTAGATCTAATTTCAAACTTTTTCATATATTAACGAACAAAATTGTACAAAAATTAAGCGACTGCGCGGTACATTCAAATTGTCAAAAAATGAAAATTTAGTCAATTTTTGCCTTGCCAGAAATATTTGGCAAAATATAGTAAAAAATTTTCAGCCAGATATCAATTATTTTCCGTGTTTCTAGATCTAATTTCAAACTTTTTCACATATTAACAAACAAAATTGTACAAAAATTAAGCGACTACGCATTACATTCAAATTGTCAAAAAATGAAAATTTAGTCATTTTTTGCCTTGCCAGAAAAATTTCGCAAAATACACTGAAAAATTTTCAGCCAAATATCAATTATTTTCCGTGTTTCTAGATCTAATTTTAAACTTTTTCACATATTAACGAACAAAATTGTATAAAAATTAGGCGACTACGCGTTACATTCAAATTGTGAAAAAATGAAAATTCAATCAATTTTTGCCTTGCCAGAAAAATTTGGCAAAATACACTAAAAAATTTTCAGCCAAATATCAATTATTTTCCGAGTTTCTAGATCTAATTTCAAACTTTTTCACATATTAACAAACAAAATTGTATAAAAATTAGGCGAATACGCGTTACATTCAAATTGTCAAAAAATGAAAATTCAATCAATTTTTGCCTTGCCAGAAAAATTTGGCAAAATAGACTAAAAAATTTTCAGCCAAATATCAATTATTTTCCGTGTTTTTAGATCTAATTTCAAACTTTTTCACATATTAACAAACAAAATTGTACAAAAATTAAGCGACTACGCGTTACATTCAAATTGTCAAAAAATGAATATTTAGTCAATTTTTGCCTTGCCAGAAAAATTTTGCAAAATACACTAAAAAATTTTCAGCCAAATATCAATTATTTTCCTTTTTTCTAGATCTAATTTCAAACTTTTTTATATATTAAAGAACAAAATTGTATAAAAAATAAGCGACTACGCGTTACATTCAAATTGTCAAAAAATGAAAATTCAATCAATTTTTGCCTTGCCAGAAAAATTTTGCAAAATACACTAAAAAATTTTCAGCCAAATATCAATTATTTTCCGTGTTTCTAGATCTAATTTCAAACTTTTTCACATATTAACGAACAAAATTGTATAAAAAATAAGCGACTACGCGTTACATTCAAATTGTCAAAAAATGAAAATTCAATCAATTTTTGCCTTGCCAGAAAAATTTTGCAAAATACACTAAAAAATTTTCAGCCAAATATCAATTATTTTCCGTGTTTCTAAATCTAATTTTAAACTCTTTCATATATTAACGAACAAAATTGTACAAAAATTAAGCGACTACACGTTACATTCAAATTGTCAAAAAATGAAAATTTAGTCAATTTTTGCCTTGCCAGAAAAATTTCGCAAAATTCACTGAAAAATTTTCAGCCAAATATCAATTATTTTCCGTGTTTCTAGATCTAATTTCAAACTTTTTCACATATTAACAAACAAAATTGTACAAAAATTAAGCGACTACGCGTTACATTCAAATTGTCAAAAAATGAAAATTTAGTCAATTTTTGCCTTGCCAGAAAAATTTTGCAAAATACACTAAAAAATTTTCAGCCAAATATCAATTATTTTTCGTGTTTCTAAATCTAATTTTAAACTTTTTCATATATTAACGAACAAAATTGTACAAAAATTAAGCGACTACACGTTACATTCAAATTGTCAAAAAATGAAAATTTAGTAAATTTTTGCCTTGCCAGAAAAATTTCGCAAAATACACTGAAAATCTTTCAGCCAAATATCAATTATTTTCCGTGTTTCTAGATCTAATTTCAAACTTTTTTATATATTAAAGAACAAAATTGTACAAAAATTAAGCGGCAGAGCGTTTCATTCAAATTGTCAAAAAATGAATATTTTGTCAATTTTTACCTTGCCAGAAAAATTTGGCAAAATACACTTAAAAATTTTCAGCCAAATATCAATTATTTTCCGTGTTTCTAGATCTAATTTCAAACTTTTTCATATATTAACGAACAAAATTGTACGAAAATTAACCCAGTGCGCATTAGTTTCAACTTGTCAAAAAATTAAAATTCCATCAATTTTCGCCTTGCCAGAAAAATTTGGCAAAATACACTAAAAAATTTTCAGCCAAATATCAATTATTTTCCGTGTTTCTAGATCAAATTTCAAACTTTTTTATATATTAACGAACAAAATTGTACAAAAATTAAGCGACAGAGCGTTACATTCAAATTGTCAAAAAATGAATATTTAGTCAATTTTTACCTTGCCAGAAAAATTTCGCAAAATACACTAAAAAATTTTTAGCCAAATGTCAAGTATTTTCCTTGTTTCTTGATCTAATTTCAAACTTTTTCACATATTAACGAACAAAATTGTACAAAAATTAAGCGACTACGCGTTACATTCAAATTGTCAAAAAATGAAAATTTAGTCAATTTTTGCCTTGCCAGAAAAATTTGGCAAAATACACTAAAAAATTTTCAGCCAAATATCAATTATTTTCCGAGTTTCTAGATCAAATTTCAAACTTTTTTATATATTAACGAACAAAATTGTACAAAAATTAAGCGACAGAGCGTTACATTCAAATTGTCAAAAAATGAATATTTAGTCAATTTTTACCTTGCCAGAAAAATTTCGCAAAATACACTAAAAAATTTTTAGCCAAATATCAATTATTTTCTGTGTTTCTAGATCTAATTTCAAACTTTTTCATATATTAACAAACAAAATTGTACAAAAATTAAGCGACTGCGCGGTACATTCAAATTGTCAAAAAATGAAAATTTAGTCAATTTTTGCCTTGCAAGAAATATTTGGCAAAATACAGTAAAAAATTTTCAGCCAGATATCAATTATTTTCCGTGTTTCTAGATCTACTTTCAAACTTTTTCATATATTAACGAACAAAATTGTACAAAAATTAACCTAGTGCGCATTAGTTTCAACTTGTCAAAAAATTAAAATTCCATCAATTTTCGCCTTGCCAGAAAAATTTGGCAAAATACACTAAAAAATTTTTAGCCAAATATCAAGTATTTTCCGTGTTTCTAGATCTAATTTCAAACTTTTTCACATATTAACGAACAAAATTGTACAAAAATTAAGCGACTACGCGTTACATTCAAATTGTCAAAAAATGAAAATTTAGTCAATTTTTGCCTTGCCAGAAAAATTTGGCAAAATACACTTAAAAAATTTTCAGCCAAATATCAATTATTTTCCGTATTTCTAGATCTAATTTCAAACTTTTTCATATATTAACGAACAAAATTGTACAAAAATTAAGCGACAGAGCGTTACATTCAAATTGTCAAAAAATGAATATTTAGTCAATTTTTACCTTGCCAGAAAAATTTCGCAAAATACACTAAAAAATTTTTAGCCAAATGTCAAGTATTTTCCTTGTTTCTTGATCTAATTTCAAACTTTTTCACATATTAACGAACAAAATTGTACAAAAATTAAGCGACTACGCGTTACATTCAAATTGTCAAAAAATGAAAATTTAGTCAATTTTTGCCTTGCCAGAAAAATTTGGCAAAATACACTAAAAAATTTTCAGCCAAATATCAATTATTTTCCGTGTTTCTAGATCAAATTTCAAACTTTTTTATATATTAACGAACAAAATTGTACAAAAATTAAGCGACAGAGCGTTACATTCAAATTGTCAAAAAATGAATATTTAGTCAATTTTTGCCTTGCCAGAAAAATTTGGCAAAATACACTAAAAAATTTTCAGCCAAATATCAATTATTTTCCGTGTTTCTAGATCTACTTTCAAACTTTTTCATATATTAACGAACAAAATTGTACAAAAATTAACCTAGTGCGCATTAGTTTCAACTTGTCAAAAAATTAAAATTCCATCAATTTTCGCCTTGCCAGAAAAATTTGTCAAAATACACTAAAAAATTTTCAGCCAAATATCAAGTATTTTCCGTGTTTTTTGATCTAATTTCAAACTTTTTCACATATTAACGAACAAAATTGTACAAAAATTAAGCGACTACGCGTTACATTCAAATTGTCAAAAAATGAAAATTTAGTCATTTTTTGCCTTGCGAGAAAAATTTCGCAAAATACACTGAAAAATTTTCAGCCAAATATCAATTATTTTCCGTGTTTCTAGATCTAATTTCAAACTTTTTCACATATTAACGAACAAAATTGTATAAAAAATAAGCGACTACGCGTTACATTCAAATTGTCAAAAAATGAAAATTCAATCAATTTTTGCCTTGCCAAAAAAATTTTGCAAAATACACTAAAAAATTTTCAGCCAAATATCAATTATTTTCCGTGTTTCTAAATCTAATTTTAAACTTTTTCATATATTAACGAACAAAATTGTACAAAAATTAAGCGACTACACGTTACATTCAAATTGTCAAAAAATGAAAATTTAGTCAATTTTTGCCTTGCCAGAAAAATTTCGCAAAATTCACTGAAAAATTTTCAGCCAAATATCAATTATTTTCCGTGTTTCTAGATCTAATTTCAAACTTTTTCACATATTAACAAACAAAATTGTACAAAAATTAAGCGACTACGCGTTACATTCAAATTGTCAAAAAATGAAAATTTAGTCAATTTTTGCCTTGCCAGAAAAATTTTGCAAAATACACTAAAAAATTTTCAGCCAAATATCAATTATTTTTCGTGTTTCTAAATCTAATTTTAAACTTTTTCATATATTAACGAACAAAATTGTACAAAAATTAAGCGACTACACGTTACATTCAAATTGTCAAAAAATGAAAATTTAGTCAATTTTTGCCTTGCCAGAAAAATTTCGCAAAATACACTGAAAATCTTTCAGCCAAATATCAATTATTTTCCGTGTTTCTAGATCTAATTTCAAACTTTTTTATATATTAAAGAACAAAATTGTACAAAAATTAAGCGGCAGAGCGTTTCATTCAAATTGTCAAAAAATGAATATTTTGTCAATTTTTACCTTGCCAGAAAAATTTGGCAAAATACACTTAAAAATTTTCAGCCAAATATCAATTATTTTCCGTGTTTCTAGATCTAATTTCAAACTTTTTCATATATTAACGAACAAAATTGTACGAAAATTAACCCAGTGCGCATTAGTTTCAACTTGTCAAAAAATTAAAATTCCATCAATTTTCGCCTTGCCAGAAAAATTTGGCAAAAAACACTAAAAAACTTTCAGTCAAATATCAGTTATTTTCCGTGTTTCTAGATCTAATTTCAAACTTTTTTATATATTATTGAACAAAATTGTACAAAAATTAAACAAGTGCGCATTAGTTTCAACTTGTCAAAAAATTAAATTTCCATCAATTTTCGCCTTGC
Source organism: Ganaspis brasiliensis (assembly GCA_037103525.1). NCBI lineage: Eukaryota > Metazoa > Arthropoda > Insecta > Hymenoptera > Figitidae > Ganaspis > Ganaspis brasiliensis. The sequence continues at coordinate 65,303 of JAZKLR010000639.1, read as the reverse complement.
CAGAAAAATTTGGCAAAATACACTAAAAAATTTTCAGCCAAATATCAATTATTTTCCGTGTTTCTAGATCAAATTTCAAACTTTTTTATATATTAACGAACAAAATTGTACAAAAATTAAGCGACAGAGCGTTACATTCAAATTGTCAAAAAATGAATATTTAGTCAATTTTTACCTTGCCAGAAAAATTTCGCAAAATACACTAAAAAATTTTTAGCCAAATGTCAAGTATTTTCCTTGTTTCTTGATCTAATTTCAAACTTTTTCACATATTAACGAACAAAATTGTACAAAAATTAAGCGACTACGCGTTACATTCAAATTGTCAAAAAATGAAAATTTAGTCAATTTTTGCCTTGCCAGAAAAATTTGGCAAAATACACTAAAAAATTTTCAGCCAAATATCAATTATTTTCCGTGTTTCTAGATCAAATTTCAAACTTTTTTATATATTAACGAACAAAATTGTACAAAAATTAAGCGACAGAGCGTTACATTCAAATTGTCAAAAAATGAATATTTAGTCAATTTTTACCTTGCCAGAAAAATTTCGCAAAATACACTAAAAAATTTTTAGCCAAATATCAATTATTTTCTGTGTTTCTAGATCTAATTTCAAACTTTTTCATATATTAACGAACAAAATTGTACAAAAATTAAGCGACTGCGCGGTACATTCAAATTGTCAAAAAATGAAAATTTAGTCAATTTTTGCCTTGCAAGAAATATTTGGCAAAATACAGTAAAAAATTTTCAGCCAGATATCAATTATTTTCCGTGTTTCTAGATCTACTTTCAAACTTTTTCATATATTAACGAACAAAATTGTACAAAAATTAACCTAGTGCGCATTAGTTTCAACTTGTCAAAAAATTAAAATTCCATCAATTTTCGCCTTGCCAGAAAAATTTGGCAAAATACACTAAAAAATTTTTAGCCAAATATCAAGTATTTTCCGTGTTTCTAGATCTAATTTCAAACTTTTTCACATATTAACGAACAAAATTGTACAAAAATTAAGCGACTACGCGTTACATTCAAATTGTCAAAAAATGAAAATTTAGTCAATTTTTGCCTTGCCAGAAAAATTTGGCAAAATACACTTAAAAAATTTTCAGCCAAATATCAATTATTTTCCGTATTTCTAGATCTAATTTCAAACTTTTTCATATATTAACGAACAAAATTGTACAAAAATTAAGCGACTGCGCGGTACATTCAAATTGTCAAAAAATGAAAATTTAGTCAATTTTTGCCTTGCCAGAAATATTTGGCAAAATATAGTAAAAAATTTTCAGCCAGATATCAATTATTTTCCGTGTTTCTAGATCTAATTTCAAACTTTTTCACATATTAACAAACAAAATTGTACAAAAATTAAGCGACTACGCATTACATTCAAATTGTCAAAAAATGAAAATTTAGTCATTTTTTGCCTTGCCAGAAAAATTTCGCAAAATACACTGAAAAATTTTCAGCCAAATATCAATTATTTTCCGTGTTTCTAGATCTAATTTTAAACTTTTTCACATATTAACGAACAAAATTGTATAAAAATTAGGCGACTACGCGTTACATTCAAATTGTCAAAAAATGAAAATTCAATCAATTTTTGCCTTGCCAGAAAAATTTGGCAAAATACACTAAAAAATTTTCAGCCAAATATCAATTATTTTCCGAGTTTCTAGATCTAATTTCAAACTTTTTCACATATTAACGAACAAAATTGTATAAAAATTAGGCGACTACGCGTTACATTCAAATTGTCAAATAATGAAAATTCAATCAGTTTTTGCCTTGCCAGAAAAATTTGGCAAAATACACTAAAAAATTTTCAGCCAAATATCAATTATTTTCCGTGTTTTTAGATCTAATTTCAAACTTTTTCACATATTAACAAACAAAATTGTACAAAAATTAAGCGACTACGCGTTACATTCAAATTGTCAAAAAATGAAAATTTAGTCAATTTTTGCCTTGCCAGAAAAATTTTGCAAAATACACTAAAAAATTTTCAGCCAAATATCAATTATTTTCCTTTTTTCTAGATCTAATTTCAAACTTTTTTATATATTAAAGAACAAAATTGTACAAAAATTAAGCGGCAGAGCGTTACATTCAAATTCTCAAAAAATGAATATTTAGTCAATTTTTACCTTGCCAGAAAAATTTGGCAAAATACACTAAAAAATTTTCAGCCAAATATCAATTATTTTCCGTGCTTCTAGATCTAATTTCAAACTTTTTCATATATTAACGAACAAAATTGTACGAAAATTAAGCGACTACGCGTTACATTCAAATTGTCAAAAAATGAAAATTTAGTCAAATTTTGCCTTGCCAGAAAAATTTGGCAAAATACACTAAAAAATTTTCAGCCAAATATCAATTATTTTCCGTGTTTCTAGATCTACTTTCAAACTTTTTCATATATTAACGAACAAAATTGTACAAAAATTAACCTAGTGCGCATTAGTTTCAACTTGTCAAAAAATTAAAATTCCATCAATTTTCGCCTTGCCAGAAAAATTTGTCAAAATACACTAAAAAATTTTCAGCCAAATATCAAGTATTTTCCGTGTTTTTTGATCTAATTTCAAATTTTTTCACATATTAACGAACAAAATTGTACAAAAATTAAGCGACTACGCGTTACATTCAAATTGTCAAAAAATGAATATTTAGTCAATTTTTACCTTGCCAGAAAAATTTGGCAAAATACACTAAAAAATTTTCAGCCAAATATCAATTATTTTCCGTGTTTCTAAATCTAATTTTAAACTTTTTCATATATTAAGGAACAAAATTGTACAAAAATTAAGCGACTACGCGTTACATTCAAATTGTCAAAAAATGAAAATTTAGTCAATTTTAGCCTTGCCAGAAAAATTTGGCAAAATACACTAAAAATCTTTCAGCCAAATATCAATTATTTTCCGTGTTTCTAGATCTAATTTCAAACTTTTTTATATATTATTGAACAAAATTGTACAAAAATTAACCAAGTGCGCATTAGTTTCAACTTGTCAAAAAATTAAATTTCCATCAATTTTCGCCTTGCCAGAAAAATTTGGCAAAATACACTAAAAAATTTTCAGCCAAATATCAATTATTTTCCGTGTTTCTAGATCAAATTTCAAACTTTTTTATATATTAACGAACAAAATTGTACAAAAATTAAGCGACAGAGCGTTACATTCAAATTGTCAAAAAATGAATATTTAGTCAATTTTTACCTTGCCAGAAAAATTTCGCAAAATACACTAAAAAATTTTTAGCCAAATGTCAAGTATTTTCCGTGTTTCTTGATCTAATTTCAAACTTTTTCACATATTAACGAACAAAATTGTACAAAAATTAAGCGACTACGCGTTACATTCAAATTGTCAAAAAATGAAAATTTAGTCAATTTTTGCCTTGCCAGAAAAATTTGGCAAAATACACTAAAAAATTTTCAGCCAAATATCAATTATTTTCCGTGTTTCTAGATCAAATTTCAAACTTTTTTATATATTAACGAACAAAATTGTACAAAAATTAAGCGACAGAGCGTTACATTCAAATTGTCAAAAAATGAATATTTAGTCAATTTTTACCTTGCCAGAAAAATTTCGCAAAATACACTAAAAAATTTTTAGCCAAATATCAATTATTTTCCGTGTTTCTAAATCTAATTTCAAACTTTTTCATATATTAACGAACAAAATTGTACAAAAATTAAGCGACTGCGCGGTACATTCAAATTGTCAAAAAATGAAAATTTAGTCAATTTTTGCCTTGCCAGAAATATTTGGCAAAATACAGTAAAAAATTTTCAGCCAGATATCAATTATTTTCCGTGTTTCTAGATCTACTTTTAAACTTTTTCATATATTAACGAACAAAATTGTACAAAAATTAACCTAGTGCGCATTAGTTTCAACTTGTCAAAAAATTAAAATTCCATCAATTTTCGCCTTGCCAGAAAAATTTGGCAAAATACACTAAAAAATTTTTAGCCAAATATCAAGTATTTTCCGTGTTTCTAGATCTAATTTTAAACTTTTTCACATATTAACGAACAAAATTGTACAAAAATTAAGCGACTACGCGTTACATTCAAATTGTCAAAAAATGAAAATTTAGTCAATTTTTGCCTTGCCAGAAAAATTTGGCAAAATACACTTAAAAAATTTTCAGCCAAATATCAATTATTTTCCGTATTTCTAGATCTAATTTCAAACTTTTTCATATATTAACGAACAAAATTGTACAAAAATTAAGCGACAGAGCGTTACATTCAAATTGTCAAAAAATGAATATTTAGTCAATTTTTACCTTGCCAGAAAAATTTCGCAAAATACACTAAAAAATTTTTAGCCAAATGTCAAGTATTTTCCTTGTTTCTTGATCTAATTTCAAACTTTTTCACATATTAACGAACAAAATTGTACAAAAATTAAGCGACTACGCGTTACATTCAAATTGTCAAAAAATGAAAATTTAGTCAATTTTTGCCTTGCCAGAAAAATTTGGCAAAATACACTAAAAAATTTTCAGCCAAATATCAATTATTTTCCGTGTTTCTAGATCAAATTTCAAACTTTTTTATATATTAACGAACAAAATTGTACAAAAATTAAGCGACAGAGCGTTACATTCAAATTGTCAAAAAATGAATATTTAGTCAATTTTTGCCTTGCCAGAAAAATTTGGCAAAATACACTAAAAAATTTTCAGCCAAATATCAATTATTTTCCGTGTTTCTAGATCTACTTTCAAACTTTTTCATATATTAACGAACAAAATTGTACAAAAATTAACCTAGTGCGCATTAGTTTCAACTTGTCAAAAAATTAAAATTCCATCAATTTTCGCCTTGCCAGAAAAATTTGTCAAAATACACTAAAAAATTTTCAGCCAAATATCAAGTATTTTCCGTGTTTTTTGATCTAATTTCAAACTTTTTCACATATTAACGAACAAAATTGTACAAAAATTAAGCGACTACGCGTTACATTCAAATTGTCAAAAAATGAAAATTTAGTCATTTTTTGCCTTGCGAGAAAAATTTCGCAAAATACACTGAAAAATTTTCAGCCAAATATCAATTATTTTCCGTGTTTCTAGATCTAATTTCAAACTTTTTCACATATTAACGAACAAAATTGTATAAAAAATAAGCGACTACGCGTTACATTCAAATTGTCAAAAAATGAAAATTCAATCAATTTTTGCCTTGCCAGAAAAATTTTGCAAAATACACTAAAAAATTTTCAGCCAAATATCAATTATTTTTCGTGTTTCTAAATCTAATTTTAAACTTTTTCATATATTAACGAACAAAATTGTACAAAAATTAAGCGACTACACGTTACATTCAAATTGTCAAAAAATGAAAATTTAGTCAATTTTTGCCTTGCCAGAAAAATTTCGCAAAATACACTGAAAATCTTTCAGCCAAATATCAATTATTTTCCGTCTTTCTAGATCTAATTTCAAACTTTTTTATATATTAAAGAACAAAATTGTACAAAAATTAAGCGGCAGAGCGTTTCATTCAAATTGTCAAAAAATGAATATTTTGTCAATTTTTACCTTGCCAGAAAAATTTGGCAAAATACACTTAAAAATTTTCAGCCAAATATCAATTATTTTCCGTGTTTCTAGATCTAATTTCAAACTTTTTCATATATTAACGAACAAAATTGTACGAAAATTAACCCAGTGCGCATTAGTTTCAACTTGTCAAAAAATTAAAATTCCATCAATTTTCGCCTTGCCAGAAAAATTTGGCAAAAAACACTAAAAAACTTTCAGTCAAATATCAGTTATTTTCCGTGTTTCTAGATCTAATTTCAAACTTTTTTATATATTATTGAACAAAATTGTACAAAAATTAAACAAGTGCGCATTAGTTTCAACTTGTCAAAAAATTAAATTTCCATCAATTTTCGCCTTGCCAGAAAAATTTGGCAAAATACACTAAAAAATTTTCAGCCAAATATCAATTATTTTCCGTGTTTCTAGATCAAATTTCAAACTTTTTTATATATTAACGAACAAAATTGTACAAAAATTAAGCGACAGAGCGTTACATTCAAATTGTCAAAAAATGAATATTTAGTCAATTTTTACCTTGCCAGAAAAATTTCGCAAAATACACTAAAAAATTTTTAGCCAAATGTCAAGTATTTTCCTTGTTTCTTGATCTAATTTCAAACTTTTTCACATATTAACGAACAAAATTGTACAAAAATTAAGCGACTACGCGTTACATTCAAATTGTCAAAAAATGAAAATTTAGTCAATTTTTGCCTTGCCAGAAAAATTTGGCAAAATACACTAAAAAATTTTCAGCCAAATATCAATTATTTTCCGTGTTTCTAGATCAAATTTCAAACTTTTTTATATATTAACGAACAAAATTGTACAAAAATTAAGCGACAGAGCGTTACATTCAAATTGTCAAAAAATGAATATTTAGTCAATTTTTACCTTGCCAGAAAAATTTCGCAAAATACACTAAAAAATTTTTAGCCAAATATCAATTATTTTCTGTGTTTCTAGATCTAATTTCAAACTTTTTCATATATTAACGAACAAAATTGTACAAAAATTAAGCGACTGCGCGGTACATTCAAATTGTCAAAAAATGAAAATTTAGTCAATTTTTGCCTTGCAAGAAATATTTGGCAAAATACAGTAAAAAATTTTCAGCCAGATATCAATTATTTTCCGTGTTTCTAGATCTACTTTCAAACTTTTTCATATATTAACGAACAAAATTGTACAAAAATTAACCTAGTGCGCATTAGTTTCAACTTGTCAAAAAATTAAAATTCCATCAATTTTCGCCTTGCCAGAAAAATTTGGCAAAATACACTAAAAAATTTTTAGCCAAATATCAAGTATTTTCCGTGTTTCTAGATCTAATTTCAAACTTTTTCACATATTAACGAACAAAATTGTACAAAAATTAAGCGACTACGCGTTACATTCAAATTGTCAAAAAATGAAAATTTAGTCAATTTTTGCCTTGCCAGAAAAATTTGGCAAAATACACTTAAAAAATTTTCAGCCAAATATCAATTATTTTCCGTATTTCTAGATCTAATTTCAAACTTTTTCATATATTAACGAACAAAATTGTACAAAAATTAAGCGACTGCGCGGTACATTCAAATTGTCAAAAAATGAAAATTTAGTCAATTTTGCCTTGCCAGAAATATTTGGCAAAATATAGTAAAAAATTTTCAGCCAGATATCAATTATTTTCCGTGTTTCTAGATCTAATTTCAAACTTTTTCACATATTAACAAACAAAATTGTACAAAAATTAAGCGACTACGCATTACATTCAAATTGTCAAAAAATGAAAATTTAGTCATTTTTTGCCTTGCCAGAAAAATTTCGCAAAATACACTGAAAAATTTTCAGCCAAATATCAATTATTTTCCGTGTTTCTAGATCTAATTTTAAACTTTTTCACATATTAACGAACAAAATTGTATAAAAATTAGGCGACTACGCGTTACATTCAAATTGTCAAAAAATGAAAATTCAATCAATTTTTGCCTTGCCAGAAAAATTTGGCAAAATACACTAAAAAATTTTCAGCCAAATATCAATTATTTTCCGAGTTTCTAGATCTAATTTCAAACTTTTTCACATATTAACGAACAAAATTGTATAAAAATTAGGCGACTACGCGTTACATTCAAATTGTCAAATAATGAAAATTCAATCAGTTTTTGCCTTGCCAGAAAAATTTGGCAAAATACACTAAAAAATTTTCAGCCAAATATCAATTATTTTCCGTGTTTTTTAGATCTAATTTCAAACTTTTTCACATATTAACAAACAAAATTGTACAAAAATTAAGCGACTACGCGTTACATTCAAATTGTCAAAAAATGAAAATTTAGTCAATTTTTGCCTTGCCAGAAAAAATTTTGCAAAATACACTAAAAAAATTTTCAGCCAAATATCAATTATTTTCCTTTTTTCTAGATCTAATTTCAAACTTTTTTATATATTAAAGAACAAAATTGTACAAAAATTAAGCGGCAGAGCGTTACATTCAAATTCTCAAAAAATGAATATTTAGTCAATTTTTACCTTGCCAGAAAAATTTGGCAAAATACACTAAAAAATTTTCAGCCAAATATCAATTATTTTCCGTGCTTCTAGATCTAATTTCAAACTTTTTCATATATTAACGAACAAAATTGTACGAAAATTAAGCGACTACGCGTTACATTCAAATTGTCAAAAAATGAAAATTTAGTCAAATTTTGCCTTGCCAGAAAAATTTGGCAAAATACACTAAAAATCTTTCAGCCAAATATCAATTATTTTCCGTGTTTCTAGATCTAATTTCAAACTTTTTTATATATTATTGAACAAAATTGTACAAAAATTAACCAAGTGCGCATTAGTTTCAACTTGTCAAAAAATTAAATTTCCATCAATTTTCGCCTTGCCAGAAAAATTTGGCAAAATACACTAAAAAATTTTCAGTCAAATATCAATTATTTTCCGTGTTTCTAGATCTAATTTCAAACTTTTTTATATATTATTGAACAAAATTGTACAAAAATTAACCAAGTGCGCATTAGTTTCAACTTGTCAAAAAATTAAAATTCCATCAATTTTCGCCTTGCCAGAAAAATTTGTCAAAATACACTAAAAAATTTTCAGCCAAATATCAAGTATTTTCCGTGTTTTTTGATCTAATTTCAAATTTTTTCACATATTAACGAACAAAATTGTACAAAAATTAAGCGACTACGCGTTACATTCAAATTGTCAAAAAATGAATATTTAGTCAATTTTTACCTTGCCAGAAAAATTTGGCAAAATACACTAAAAAATTTTCAGCCAAATATCAATTATTTTCCGTGTTTCTAAATCTAATTTTAAACTTTTTCATATATTAAGGAACAAAATTGTACAAAAATTAAGCGACTACGCGTTACATTCAAATTGTCAAAAAATGAAAATTTAGTCAATTTTAGCCTTGCCAGAAAAATTTGGCAAAATACACTAAAAATCTTTCAGCCAAATATCAATTATTTTCCGTGTTTCTAGATCTAATTTCAAACTTTTTTATATATTATTGAACAAAATTGTACAAAAATTAACCAAGTGCGCATTAGTTTCAACTTGTCAAAAAATTAAATTTCCATCAATTTTCGCCTTGCCAGAAAAATTTGGCAAAATACACTAAAAAATTTTCAGCCAAATATCAATTATTTTCCGTGTTTCTAGATCAAATTTCAAACTTTTTTATATATTAACGAACAAAATTGTACAAAAATTAAGCGACAGAGCGTTACATTCAAATTGTCAAAAAATGAATATTTAGTCAATTTTTACCTTGCCAGAAAAATTTCGCAAAATACACTAAAAAATTTTTAGCCAAATGTCAAGTATTTTCCGTGTTTCTTGATCTAATTTCAAACTTTTTCACATATTAACGAACAAAATTGTACAAAAATTAAGCGACTACGCGTTACATTCAAATTGTCAAAAAATGAAAATTTAGTCAATTTTTGCCTTGCCAGAAAAATTTGGCAAAATACACTAAAAAATTTTCAGCCAAATATCAATTATTTTCCGTGTTTCTAGATCAAATTTCAAACTTTTTTATATATTAACGAACAAAATTGTACAAAAATTAAGCGACAGAGCGTTACATTCAAATTGTCAAAAAATGAATATTTAGTCAATTTTTACCTTGCCAGAAAAATTTCGCAAAATACACTAAAAAATTTTTAGCCAAATATCAAGTATTTTCCGTGTTTCTAGATCTAATTTCAAACTTTTTCATATATTAACGAACAAAATTGTACAAAAATTAAGCGACTGCGCGGTACATTCAAATTGTCAAAAAATGAAAATTTAGTCAATTTTTGCCTTGCCAGAAATATTTGGCAAAATACAGTAAAAAATTTTCAGCCAGATATCAATTATTTTCCGTGTTTCTAGATCTACTTTTAAACTTTTTCATATATTAACGAACAAAATTGTACAAAAATTAACCTAGTGCGCATTAGTTTCAACTTGTCAAAAAATTAAAATTCCATCAATTTTCGCCTTGCCAGAAAAATTTGGCAAAATACACTAAAAAATTTTTAGCCAAATATCAAGTATTTTCCGTGTTTCTAGATCTAATTTCAAACTTTTTCACATATTAACGAACAAAATTGTACAAAAATTAAGCGACTACGCGTTACATTCAAATTGTCAAAAAATGAAAATTTAGTCAATTTTTGCCTTGCCAGAAAAATTTGGCAAAATACACTTAAAAAATTTTCAGCCAAATATCAATTATTTTCCGTATTTCTAGATCTAATTTCAAACTTTTTCATATATTAACGAACAAAACTGTACAAAAATTAAGCGGCAGAGCGTTACATTCAAATTCTCAAAAAATGAATATTTAGTCAATTTTTACCTTGCCAGAAAAATTTGGCAAAATACACTAAAAAATTTTCAGCCAAATATCAATTATTTTCCGTGTTTCTAGATCTAATTTCAAACTTTTTCATATATTAACGAACAAAATTGTACAAAAATTAAGCGACTGCGCGGTACATTCAAATTGTCAAAAAATGAAAATTCAATCAATTTTCGCCTTGCAAGAAAAATCTGGCAAAATACACTAAAAAATTTTCACCCAAATATCAAGTATTTTCCGTGTTTCTTGATCTAATTTCAAACTTTTTCACATATTAACGAACAAAATTGTACAAAAATTAAGCGACTACGCGTTACATTCAAATTGTCAAAAAATGAAAATTTAGTCAATTTTTGCCTTGCCAGAAAAATTTAGCAAAATACACTAAAAAATTTTCACCCAAATATCAATTATTTTCCGTGTTTCTAGATCTAATTTCAACCTTTTTATATATTAACGAACAAAATTGTACGAAAATTAAGCGACTACGCGTTACATTCAAATTGTCAAAAAATGAAAATTCAATCAATTTTTGCCTTGCCAGAAAAATTTGGCAAAATACAATAAAAAATTTTCAGCCAAATATCAATTATGTTCCGTATTTCTAGATCTAATTTCAAACTTTTTTATATATTAAAGAATAAAATTGTACAAAAATTAAGCGGCAGAGCGTTACATTCAAATTGTCAAAAAATGAATATTTAGTCAATTTTTACCTTGCCAGAAAAATTTGGCAAAATACACTAAAAAATTTTCAGCCAAATATCAATTATTTTTCGTGTTTCTAGATCTAATTTCAAACTTTTTCATATATTAACGAACAAAATTGTACGAAAATTAAGCGACTACGCGTTACATTCAAATTGTCAAAAAATGAAAATTTATTCAATTTTTGCCTTGCCAGAAAAATTTGGCAAAATACACTAAAAAATTTTCAGCCAAATATCAATTATTTTCCGTGTTTCTAGATCTACTTTCAAACTTTTTCATATATTAACGAACAAAATTGTACAAAAATTAACCTAGTGCGCATTAGTTTCAACTTGTCAAAAAATTAAAATTCCATCAATTTTCGCCTTGCCAGAAAAATTTGTCAAAATACACTAAAAAATTTTCAGCCAAATATCAATTATTTTCCGTGTTTCTAGATCTACTTTCAAACTTTTTCATATATTAACGAACAAAATTGTACAAAAATTAACCTAGTGCGCATTAGTTTCAACTTGTCAAAAAATTAAAATTCCATCAATTTTCGCCTTGCCAGAAAAATTTGTCAAAATACACTAAAAAATTTTCAGCCAAATATCAAGTATTTTCCGTGTTTTTTGATCTAATTTCAAACTTTTTCACATATTAACGAACAAAATTGTACAAAAATTAAGCGACTACGCGTTACATTCAAATTGTCAAAAAATGAAAATTTAGTCATTTTTTGCCTTGCCAGAAAAATTTCGCAAAATACACTGAAAAATTTTCAGCCAAATATCAATTATTTTCCGTGTTTCTAGATCTAATTTCAAACTTTTTCACATATTAACGAACAAAATTGTATAAAAATTAAGCGACTACGCGTTACATTCAAATTGTCAAAAAATGAAAATTCAATCAATTTTTGCCTTGCCAGAAAAATTTTGCAAAATACACTAAAAAATTTTCAGCCAAATATCAATTATTTTCAGTGTTTCTAAATCTAATTTTAAACTTTTTCATATATTAACGAACAAAATTGTACAAAAATTAAGCGACTACACGTTACATTCAAATTGTCAAAAAATGAAAATTTAGTCAATTTTTGCCTTGCCAGAAAAATTTCGCAAAATTCACTGAAAAATTTTCAGCCAAATATCAATTATTTTCCGTGTTTCTAGATCTAATTTCAAACTTTTTCACATATTAACAAACAAAATTGTACAAAAATTAAGCGACTACGCGTTACATTCAAATTGTCAAAAAATGAAAATTTAGTCAATTTTTGCCTTGCCAGAAAAATTTTGCAAAATACACTAAAAAATTTTCAGCCAAATATCAATTATTTTTCGTGTTTCTAAATCTAATTTTAAACTTTTTCATATATTAACGAACAAAATTGTACAAAAATTAAGCGACTACACGTTACATTCAAATTGTCAAAAAATGAAAATTTAGTCAATTTTTGCCTTGCCAGAAAAATTTCGCAAAATACACTGAAAATCTTTCAGCCAAATATCAATTATTTTCCGTGTTTCTAGATCTAATTTCAAACTTTTTTATATATTATTGAACAAAATTGTACAAAAATTAACCAAGTGCGCATTAGTTTCATCTTGTCAAAAAATTATATTTCCATCAATTTTCGCCTTGCCAGAAAAATTTGGCAAAATACACTAAAAAATTTTGAGCCAAATATCAATTATTTTCCGTGTTTCTAGATCAAATTTCAAACTTTTTTATATATTAACGAACAAAATTGTACAAAAATTAAGCGACAGAGCGTTACATTCAAATTGTCAAAAAATGAATATTTAGTCAATTTTTACCTTGCCAGAAAAATTTCGCAAAATACACTAAAAAATTTTTAACCAAATGTCAAGTATTTTCCGTGTTTCTTGATCTAATTTCAAACTTTTTCACATATTAACGAACAAAATTGTACAAAAATTAAGCGACTACGCGTTACATTCAAATTGTCAAAAAATGAAAATTTAGTCAATTTTTGCCTTGCCAGAAAAATTTGGCAAAATACACTAAAAAATTTTCAGCCAAATATCAATTATTTTCCGTGTTTCTAGATCAAATTTCAAACTTTTTTATATATTAACGAACAAAATTGTACAAAAATTAAGCGACAGAGCGTTACATTCAAATTGTCAAAAAATGAATATTTAGTCAATTTTTACCTTGCCAGAAAAATTTCGCAAAATACACTACAAAATTTTTAGCCAAATATCAATTATTTTCCGTGTTTCTAGATCTAATTTCAAACTTTTTCATATATTAACGAACAAAATTGTACAAAAATTAAGCGACTGCGCGGTACATTCAAATTGTCAAAAAATGAAAATTTAGTCAATTTTTGCCTTGCCAGAAATATTTGGCAAAATACAGTAAAAAATTTTCAGCCAGATATCAATTATTTTCCGTGTTTCTAGATCTACTTTCAAACTTTTTCATATATTAACGAACAAAATTGTACAAAAATTAACCTAGTGCGCATTAGTTTCAACTTGTCAAAAAATTAAAATTCCATCAATTTTCGCCTTGCCAGAAAAATTTGGCAAAATACACTAAAAAATTTTTAGCCAAATATCAAGTATTTTCCGTGTTTCTAGATCTAATTTCAAACTTTTTCACATATTAACGAACAAAATTGTACAAAAATTAAGCGACTACGCGTTACATTCAAATTGTCAAAAAATGAAAATTTAGTCAATTTTTGCCTTGCCAGAAAAATTTGGCAAAATACACTTAAAAAATTTTCAGCCAAATATCAATTATTTTCCGTATTTCTAGATCTAATTTCAAACTTTTTCATATATTAACGAACAAAACTGTACAAAAATTAAGCGGCAGAGCGTTACATTCAAATTCTCAAAAAATGAATATTTAGTCAATTTTTACCTTGCCAGAAAAATTTGGCAAAATACACTAAAAAATTTTCAGCCAAATATCAATTATTTTCCGTGTTTCTAGATCTAATTTCAAACTTTTTCATATATTAACGAACAAAATTGTACGAAAATTAAGCGACTACGCGTTACATTCAAATTGTCAAAAAATGAAAATTTAGTCAATTTTTGCCTTGCCAGAAAAATTTGGCAAAATACACTAAAAAATTTTCAGCCAAATATCAATTATTTTCCGTGTTTCTAGATCTACTTTCAAACATTTTCATATATTAACGAACAAAATTGTACAAAAATTAACCTAGTGCGCATTAGTTTCAACTTGTCAAAAAATTAAAATTCCATCAATTTTCGCCTTGCCAGAAAAATTTGTCAAAATACACTAAAAAATTTTCAGCCAAATATCAAGTATTTTCCGTGTTTTTTGATCTAATTTCAAACTTTTTCACATATTAACGAACAAAATTGTACAAAAATTAAGCGACTACGCGTTACATTCAAATTGTCAAAAAATGAAAATTTAGTCATTTTTTGCCTTGCCAGAAAAATTTCGCAAAATACACTGAAAAATTTTCAGCCAAATATCAATTATTTTCCGTGTTTCTAGATCTAATTTTAAACTTTTTCACATATTAACGAACAAAATTGTATAAAAATTAAGCGACTACGCGTTACATTCAAATTGTCAAAAAATGAAAATTTAGTCAATTTTTGTCTTGCCAGAAAAATTTCGCAAAATTCACTGAAAAATTTTCAGCCAAATATCAATTATTTTCCGTGTTTCTAGATCTAATTTCAAACTTTTTCACATATTAACAAACAAAATTGTACAAAAATTAAGCGACTACGCGTTACATTCAAATTGTCAAAAAATAAAAATTTAGTCAATTTTTGCCTTGCCAGAAAAATTTTGCAAAATACACTAAAAAATTTTCAGCCAAATATCAATTATTTTTCGTGTTTCTAAATCTAATTTTAAACTTTTTCATATATTAACGAACAAAATTGTACAAAAATTAAGCGACTACACGTTACATTCAAATTGTCAAAAAATGAAAATTTAGTCAATTTTTGCCTTGCCAGAAAAATTTCGCAAAATACACTAAAAATCTTTCAGCCAAATATCAATTATTTTCCGTGTTTCTAGATCTAATTTCAAACTTTTTCATATATTAAAGAACAAAATTGTACAAAAATTAAGCGGCAGAGCGTTTCATTCAAATTGTCAAAAAATGAATATTTTGTCAATTTTTACCTTGCCAGAAAAATTTGGCAAAATACACTAAAAAATTTTCAGTCAAATATCAATTATTTTCCGTGTTTCTAGATCAAATTTCAAACTTTTTTATATATTAACGAACAAAATTGTACAAAAATTAAGCGACAGAGCGTTACATTCAAATTGTCAAAAAATGAATATTTAGTCAATTTTTACCTTGCCAGAAAAATTTCGCAAAATACACTAAAAAATTTTTAGCCAAATGTCAAGTATTTTCCGTGTTTCTTGATCTAATTTCAAACTTTTTCACATATTTACGAACAAAATTGTACAAAAATTAAGCGACTACGCGTTACATTCAAATTGTCAAAAAATGAAAATTTAGTCAATTTTTGCCTTGCCAGAAAAATTTGGCAAAATACACTAAAAAATTTTCAGCCAAATATCAATTATTTTCCGTGTTTCTAGATCAAATTTCAAACTTTTTTATATATTAACGAAGAAAATTGTACAAAAATTAAGCGACAGAGCGTTCCATTCAAATTGTCAAAAAATGAATATTTAGTCAATTTTTACCTTGCCAGAAAAATTTCGCAAAATACACTAAAAAATTTTTAGCCAAATATCAATTATTTTCCGTGTTTCTAGATCTAATTTCAAACTTTTTCATATATTAACGAACAAAATTGTACAAAAATTAAGCGACTGCGCGGTACATTCAAATTGTCAAAAAATGAAAATTTAGTCAATTTTTGCCTTGCCAGAAATATTTGGCAAAATACAGTAAAAAATTTTCAGCCAGATATCAATTATTTTCCGTGTTTCTAGATCTACTTTCAAACTTTTTCATATATTAACGAACAAAATTGTACAAAAATTAACCTAGTGCGCATTAGTTTCAACTTGTCAAAAAATTAAAATTCCATCAATTTTCGCCTTGCCAGAAAAATTTGGCAAAATACACTAAAAAATTTTTAGCCAAATATCAAGTATTTTCCGTGTTTCTAGATCTAATTTCAAACTTTTTCACATATTAACGAACAAAATTGTACAAAAATTAAGCGACTACGCGTTACATTCAAATTGTCAAAAAATGAAAATTTAGTCAATTTTTGCCTTGCCAGAAAAATTTGGCAAAATACACTTAAAAAATTTTCAGCCAAATATCAATTATTTTCCGTATTTCTAGATCTAATTTCAAACTTTTTTATATATTAACGAACAAAATTGTACAAAAATTAAGCGACTGCGCGGTACATTCAAATTGTCAAAAAATGAAAATTTAGTCAATTTTTGCCTTGCCAGAAATATTTGGCAAAATATAGTAAAAAATTTTCAGCCAGATATCAATTATTTTCCGTGTTTCTAGATCTAATTTCAAACTTTTTCATATATTAACGAACAAAATTGTACAAAAATTAACCTAGTGCGCATTAGTTTCAACTTGTCAAAAAATTAAAATTCCATCAATTTTCGCCTTGCCAGAAAAATTTGGCAAAATACACTAAAAAATTTTTAGCCAAATATCAAGTATTTTCCGTGTTTCTAGATCTAATTTCAAACTTTTTCATATATTAACGAACAAAATTGTACAAAAATTAAGCGACTGCGCGGTACATTCAAATTGTCAAAAAATGAAAATTTAGTCAATTTTTGCCTTGCCAGAAATATTTGGCAAAATACAGTAAAAAATTTTCAGCCAGATATCAATTATTTTCCGTGTTTCTAGATCTACTTTTAAACTTTTTCATATATTAACGAACAAAATTGTACAAAAATTAACCTAGTGCGCATTAGTTTCAACTTGTCAAAAAATTAAAATTCCATCAATTTTCGCCTTGCCAGAAAAATTTGGCAAAATACACTAAAAAATTTTTAGCCAAATATCAAGTATTTTCCGTGTTTCTAGATCTAATTTCAAACTTTTTCACATATTAACGAACAAAATTGTACAAAAATTAAGCGACTACGCGTTACATTCAAATTGTCAAAAAATGAAAATTTAGTCAATTTTTGCCTTGCCAGAAAAATTTGGCAAAATACACTTAAAAAATTTTCAGCCAAATATCAATTATTTTCCGTATTTCTAGATCTAATTTCAAACTTTTTCATATATTAACGAACAAAACTGTACAAAAATTAAGCGGCAGAGCGTTACATTCAAATTCTCAAAAAATGAATATTTAGTCAATTTTTACCTTGCCAGAAAAATTTGGCAAAATACACTAAAAAATTTTCAGCCAAATATCAATTATTTTCCGTGTTTCTAGATCTAATTTCAAACTTTTTCATATATTAACGAACAAAATTGTACGAAAATTAAGCGACTACGCGTTACATTCAAATTGTCAAAAAATGAAAATTTAGTCAATTTTTGCCTTGCCAGAAAAATTTGGCAAAATACACTAAAAAATTTTCAGCCAAATATCAATTATTTTCCGTGTTTCTAGATCTACTTTCAAACTTTTTCATATATTAACGAACAAAATTGTACAAAAATTAACCTAGTGCGCATTAGTTTCAACTTGTCAAAAAATTAAAATTCCATCAATTTTCGCCTTGCCAGAAAAATTTGTCAAAATACACTAAAAAATTTTCAGCCAAATATCAATTATTTTCCGTGTTTCTAGATCTACTTTCAAACTTTTTCATATATTAACGAACAAAATTGTACAAAAATTAACCTAGTGCGCATTAGTTTCAACTTGTCAAAAAATTAAAATTCCATCAATTTTCGCCTTGCCAGAAAAATTTGTCAAAATACACTAAAAAATTTTCAGCCAAATATCAAGTATTTTCCGTGTTTTTTGATCTAATTTCAAACTTTTTCACATATTAACGAACAAAATTGTACAAAAATTAAGCGACTACGCGTTACATTCAAATTGTCAAAAAATGAAAATTTAGTCATTTTTTGCCTTGCCAGAAAAATTTCGCAAAATACACTGAAAAATTTTCAGCCAAATATCAATTATTTTCCGTGTTTCTAGATCTAATTTCAAACTTTTTCACATATTAACGAACAAAATTGTATAAAAATTAAGCGACTACGCGTTACATTCAAATTGTCAAAAAATGAAAATTCAATCAATTTTTGCCTTGCCAGAAAAATTTTGCAAAATACACTAAAAAATTTTCAGCCAAATATCAATTATTTTCCGTGTTTCTAAATCTAATTTTAAACTTTTTCATATATTAACGAACAAAATTGTACAAAAATTAAGCGACTACACGTTACATTCAAATTGTCAAAAAATGAAAATTTAGTCAATTTTTGCCTTGCCAGAAAAATTTCGCAAAATTCACTGAAAAATTTTCAGCCAAATATCAATTATTTTCCGTGTTTCTAGATCTAATTTCAAACTTTTTCACATATTAACAAACAAAATTGTACAAAAATTAAGCGACTACGCGTTACATTCAAATTGTCAAAAAATGAAAATTTAGTCAATTTTTGCCTTGCCAGAAAAATTTTGCAAAATACACTAAAAAATTTTCAGCCAAATATCAATTATTTTTCGTGTTTCTAAATCTAATTTTAAACTTTTTCATATATTAACGAACAAAATTGTACAAAAATTAAGCGACTACACGTTACATTCAAATTGTCAAAAAATGAAAATTTAGTCAATTTTTGCCTTGCCAGAAAAATTTCGCAAAATACACTGAAAATCTTTCAGCCAAATATCAATTATTTTCCGTGTTTCTAGATCTAATTTCAAACTTTTTTATATATTATTGAACAAAATTGTACAAAAATTAACCAAGTGCGCATTAGTTTCATCTTGTCAAAAAATTATATTTCCATCAATTTTCGCCTTGCCAGAAAAATTTGGCAAAATACACTAAAAAATTTTGAGCCAAATATCAATTATTTTCCGTGTTTCTAGATCAAATTTCAAACTTTTTTATATATTAACGAACAAAATTGTACAAAAATTAAGCGACAGAGCGTTACATTCAAATTGTCAAAAAATGAATATTTAGTCAATTTTTACCTTGCCAGAAAAATTTCGCAAAATACACTAAAAAATTTTTAACCAAATGTCAAGTATTTTCCGTGTTTCTTGATCTAATTTCAAACTTTTTCACATATTAACGAACAAAATTGTACAAAAATTAAGCGACTACGCGTTACATTCAAATTGTCAAAAAATGAAAATTTAGTCAATTTTTGCCTTGCCAGAAAAATTTGGCAAAATACACTAAAAAATTTTCAGCCAAATATCAATTATTTTCCGTGTTTCTAGATCAAATTTCAAACTTTTTTATATATTAACGAACAAAATTGTACAAAAATTAAGCGACAGAGCGTTACATTCAAATTGTCAAAAAATGAATATTTAGTCAATTTTCGCCTTGCCAGAAAAATTTCGCAAAATACACTACAAAATTTTTAGCCAAATATCAATTATTTTCCGTGTTTCTAGATCTAATTTCAAACTTTTTCATATATTAACGAACAAAATTGTACAAAAATTAAGCGACTGCGCGGTACATTCAAATTGTCAAAAAATGAAAATTTAGTCAATTTTTGCCTTGCCAGAAATATTTGGCAAAATACAGTAAAAAATTTTCAGCCAGATATCAATTATTTTCCGTGTTTCTAGATCTACTTTCAAACTTTTTCATATATTAACGAACAAAATTGTACAAAAATTAACCTAGTGCGCATTAGTTTCAACTTGTCAAAAAATTAAAATTCCATCAATTTTCGCCTTGCCAGAAAAATTTGGCAAAATACACTAAAAAATTTTTAGCCAAATATCAAGTATTTTCCGTGTTTCTAGATCTAATTTCAAACTTTTTCACATATTAACGAACAAAATTGTACAAAAATTAAGCGACTACGCGTTACATTCAAATTGTCAAAAAATGAAAATTTAGTCAATTTTTGCCTTGCCAGAAAAATTTGGCAAAATACACTTAAAAAATTTTCAGCCAAATATCAATTATTTTCCGTATTTCTAGATCTAATTTCAAACTTTTTCATATATTAACGAACAAAACTGTACAAAAATTAAGCGGCAGAGCGTTACATTCAAATTGTCAAAAAATGAATATTTTGTCAATTTTTACCTTGCCAGAAAAATTTGGCAAAATACACTAAAAAATTTTCAGTCAAATATCAATTATTTTCCGTGTTTCTAGATCAAATTTCAAACTTTTTTATATATTAACGAACAAAATTGTACAAAAATTAAGCGACAGAGCGTTACATTCAAATTGTCAAAAAATGAATATTTAGTCAATTTTTGCCTTGCCAGAAAAATTTGGCAAAATACACTAAAAAATTTTCAGCCAAATATCAATTATTTTCCGTGTTTCTAGATCAAATTTCAAACTTTTTTATATATTAACGAACAAAATTGTACAAAAATTAAGCGACAGAGCGTTACATTCAAATTGTCAAAAAATGAATATTTAGTCAATTTTCGCCTTGCCAGAAAAATTTCGCAAAATACACTACAAAATTTTTAGCCAAATATCAATTATTTTCCGTGTTTCTAGATCTAATTTCAAACTTTTTCATATATTAACGAACAAAATTGTACAAAAATTAAGCGACTGCGCGGTACATTCAAATTGTCAAAAAATGAAAATTTAGTCAATTTTTGCCTTGCCAGAAATATTTGGCAAAATACAGTAAAAAATTTTCAGCCAGATATCAATTATTTTCCGTGTTTCTAGATCTACTTTCAAACTTTTTCATATATTAACGAACAAAATTGTACAAAAATTAACCTAGTGCGCATTAGTTTCAACTTGTCAAAAAATTAAAATTCCATCAATTTTCGCCTTGCCAGAAAAATTTGGCAAAATACACTAAAAAATTTTTAGCCAAATATCAAGTATTTTCCGTGTTTCTAGATCTAATTTCAAACTTTTTCACATATTAACGAACAAAATTGTACAAAAATTAAGCGACTACGCGTTACATTCAAATTGTCAAAAAATGAAAATTTAGTCAATTTTTGTCTTGCCAGAAAAATTTCGCAAAATTCACTGAAAAATTTTCAGCCAAATATCAATTATTTTCCGTGTTTCTAGATCTAATTTCAAACTTTTTCACATATTAACAAACAAAATTGTACAAAAATTAAGCGACTACGCGTTACATTCAAATTGTCAAAAAATAAAAATTTAGTCAATTTTTGCCTTGCCAGAAAAATTTTGCAAAATACACTAAAAAATTTTCAGCCAAATATCAATTATTTTTCGTGTTTCTAAATCTAATTTTAAACTTTTTCATATATTAACGAACAAAATTGTACAAAAATTAAGCGACTACACGTTACATTCAAATTGTCAAAAAATGAAAATTTAGTCAATTTTTGCCTTGCCAGAAAAATTTCGCAAAATACACTAAAAATCTTTCAGCCAAATATCAATTATTTTCCGTGTTTCTAGATCTAATTTCAAACTTTTTCATATATTAAAGAACAAAATTGTACAAAAATTAAGCGGCAGAGCGTTTCATTCAAATTGTCAAAAAATGAATATTTTGTCAATTTTTACCTTGCCAGAAAAATTTGGCAAAATACACTAAAAAATTTTCAGTCAAATATCAATTATTTTCCGTGTTTCTAGATCAAATTTCAAACTTTTTTATATATTAACGAACAAAATTGTACAAAAATTAAGCGACAGAGCGTTACATTCAAATTGTCAAAAAATGAATATTTAGTCAATTTTTACCTTGCCAGAAAAATTTCGCAAAATACACTAAAAAATTTTTAGCCAAATGTCAAGTATTTTCCGTGTTTCTTGATCTAATTTCAAACTTTTTCACATATTTACGAACAAAATTGTACAAAAATTAAGCGACTACGCGTTACATTCAAATTGTCAAAAAATGAAAATTTAGTCAATTTTTGCCTTGCCAGAAAAATTTGGCAAAATACACTAAAAAATTTTCAGCCAAATATCAATTATTTTCCGTGTTTCTAGATCTAATTTCAAACTTTTTCATATATTAACGAACAAAATTGTACAAAAATTAAGCGACTGCGCGGTACATTCAAATTGTCAAAAAATGAAAATTTAGTCAATTTTTGCCTTGCCAGAAATATTTGGCAAAATACAGTAAAAAATTTTCAGCCAGATATCAATTATTTTCCGTGTTTCTAGATCTACTTTCAAACTTTTTCATATATTAACGAACAAAATTGTACAAAAATTAACCTAGTGCGCATTAGTTTCAACTTGTCAAAAAATTAAAATTCCATCAATTTTCGCCTTGCCAGAAAAATTTGGCAAAATACACTAAAAAATTTTTAGCCAAATATCAAGTATTTTCCGTGTTTCTAGATCTAATTTCAAACTTTTTCACATATTAACGAACAAAATTGTACAAAAATTAAGCGACTACGCGTTACATTCAAATTGTCAAAAAATGAAAATTTAGTCAATTTTTGCCTTGCCAGAAAAATTTGGCAAAATACACTTAAAAAATTTTCAGCCAGATATCAATTATTTTCCGTGTTTCTAGATCTAATTTCAAACTTTTTCACATATTAACAAACAAAATTGTACAAAAATTAAGCGACTACGCATTACATTCAAATTGTCAAAAAATGAATATTTAGTCAATTTTTACCTTGCCAGAAAAATTTGGCAAAATACACTAAAAAATTTTCAGCCAAATATCAATTATTTTCCGTGTTTCTAGATCTAATTTCAAACTTTTTCATATATTAACGAACAAAATTGTACGAAAATTAAGCGACTACGCGTTACATTCAAATTGTCAAAAAATGAAAATTTAGTCAATTTTTGCCTTGCCAGAAAAATTTGGCAAAATACACTAAAAAATTTTCAGCCAAATATCAATTATTTTCCGTGTTTCTAGATCTACTTTCAAACTTTTTCATATATTAACGAACAAAATTGTACAAAAATTAACCTAGTGCGCATTAGTTTCAACTTGTCAAAAAATTAAAATTCCATCAATTTTCGCCTTGCCAGAAAAATTTGTCAAAATACACTAAAAAATTTTCAGCCAAATATCAAGTACTTTCCGTGTTTTTTGATCTAATTTCAAACTTTTTCACATATTAACGAACAAAATTGTACAAAAATTAAGCGACTACGCGTTACATTCAAATTGTCAAAAAATGAAAATTTAGTCATTTTTTGCCTTGCCAGAAAAATTTCGCAAAATACACTGAAAAATTTTCAGCCAAATATCAATTATTTTCCGTGTTTCTAGATCTAATTTTAAACTTTTTCACATATTAACGAACAAAATTGTATAAAAATTAAGCGACTACGCGTTACATTCAAATTGTCAAAAAATGAAAATTTAGTCAATTTTTGTCTTGCCAGAAAAATTTCGCAAAATTCACTGAAAAATTTTCAGCCAAATATCAATTATTTTCCGTGTTTCTAGATCTAATTTCAAACTTTTTCACATATTAACAAACAAAATTGTACAAAAATTAAGCGACTACGCGTTACATTCAAATTGTCAAAAAATAAAAATTTAGTCAATTTTTGCCTTGCCAGAAAAATTTTGCAAAATACACTAAAAAATTTTCAGCCAAATATCAATTATTTTTCGTGTTTCTAAATCTAATTTTAAACTTTTTCATATATTAACGAACAAAATTGTACAAAAATTAAGCGACTACACGTTACATTCAAATTGTCAAAAAATGAAAATTTAGTCAATTTTTGCCTTGCCAGAAAAATTTCGCAAAATACACTAAAAATCTTTCAGCCAAATATCAATTATTTTCCGTGTTTCTAGATCTAATTTCAAACTTTTTCATATATTAAAGAACAAAATTGTACAAAAATTAAGCGGCAGAGCGTTTCATTCAAATTGTCAAAAAATGAATATTTTGTCAATTTTTACCTTGCCAGAAAAATTTGGCAAAATACACTAAAAAATTTTCAGTCAAATATCAATTATTTTCCGTGTTTCTAGATCAAATTTCAAACTTTTTTATATATTAACGAACAAAATTGTACAAAAATTAAGCGACAGAGCGTTACATTCAAATTGTCAAAAAATGAATATTTAGTCAATTTTTACCTTGCCAGAAAAATTTCGCAAAATACACTAAAAAATTTTTAGCCAAATGTCAAGTATTTTCCGTGTTTCTTGATCTAATTTCAAACTTTTTCACATATTTACGAACAAAATTGTACAAAAATTAAGCGACTACGCGTTACATTCAAATTGTCAAAAAATGAAAATTTAGTCAATTTTTGCCTTGCCAGAAAAATTTGGCAAAATACACTAAAAAATTTTCAGCCAAATATCAATTATTTTCCGTGTTTCTAGATCAAATTTCAAACTTTTTTATATATTAACGAAGAAAATTGTACAAAAATTAAGCGACAGAGCGTTCCATTCAAATTGTCAAAAAATGAATATTTAGTCAATTTTTACCTTGCCAGAAAAATTTCGCAAAATACACTAAAAAATTTTTAGCCAAATATCAATTATTTTCCGTGTTTCTAGATCTAATTTCAAACTTTTTCATATATTAACGAACAAAATTGTACAAAAATTAAGCGACTGCGCGGTACATTCAAATTGTCAAAAAATGAAAATTTAGTCAATTTTTGCCTTGCCAGAAATATTTGGCAAAATACAGTAAAAAATTTTCAGCCAGATATCAATTATTTTCCGTGTTTCTAGATCTACTTTCAAACTTTTTCATATATTAACGAACAAAATTGTACAAAAATTAACCTAGTGCGCATTAGTTTCAACTTGTCAAAAAATTAAAATTCCATCAATTTTCGCCTTGCCAGAAAAATTTGGCAAAATACACTAAAAAATTTTTAGCCAAATATCAAGTATTTTCCGTGTTTCTAGATCTAATTTCAAACTTTTTCACATATTAACGAACAAAATTGTACAAAAATTAAGCGACTACGCGTTACATTCAAATTGTCAAAAAATGAAAATTTAGTCAATTTTTGCCTTGCCAGAAAAATTTGGCAAAATACACTTAAAAAATTTTCAGCCAAATATCAATTATTTTCCGTATTTCTAGATCTAATTTCAAACTTTTTTATATATTAACGAACAAAATTGTACAAAAATTAAGCGACTGCGCGGTACATTCAAATTGTCAAAAAATGAAAATTTAGTCAATTTTTGCCTTGCCAGAAATATTTGGCAAAATATAGTAAAAAATTTTCAGCCAGATATCAATTATTTTCCGTGTTTCTAGATCTAATTTCAAACTTTTTCATATATTAACGAA
Source organism: Ganaspis brasiliensis (assembly GCA_037103525.1). NCBI lineage: Eukaryota > Metazoa > Arthropoda > Insecta > Hymenoptera > Figitidae > Ganaspis > Ganaspis brasiliensis. The sequence goes on along the minus strand of JAZKLR010000639.1, from coordinate 39,812 downwards.
CAAAATTGTACAAAAATTAACCTAGTGCGCATTAGTTTCAACTTGTCAAAAAATTAAAATTCCATCAATTTTCGCCTTGCCAGAAAAATTTGGCAAAATACACTAAAAAATTTTTAGCCAAATATCAAGTATTTTCCGTGTTTCTAGATCTAATTTTAAACTTTTTCACATATTAACGAACAAAATTGTACAAAAATTAAGCGACTACGCGTTACATTCAAATTGTCAAAAAATGAAAATTTAGTCAATTTTTGCCTTGCCAGAAAAATTTGGCAAAATACACTTAAAAAATTTTCAGCCAAATATCAATTATTTTCCGTATTTCTAGATCTAATTTCAAACTTTTTCATATATTAATGAACAAAATTGTACAAAAATTAAGCGACTGCGCGGTACATTCAAATTGTCAAAAAATGAAAATTTAGTCAATTTTTGCCTTGCCAAAAATATTTGGCAAAATATAGTAAAAAATTTTCAGCCAGATATCAATTATTTTCCGTGTTTCTAGATCTAATTTCAAACTTTTTCACATATTAACAAACAAAATTGTACAAAAATTAAGCGACTACGCATTACATTCAAATTGTCAAAAAATGAAAATTTAGTCATTTTTTGCCTTGCCAGAAAAATTTCGCAAAATACACTGAAAAATTTTCAGCCAAATATCAATTATTTTCAGTGTTTCTAGATCTAATTTCAAACTTTTTTATATATTAAAGAACAAAATTGTACAAAAATTAAGCGGCAGAGCGTTTCATTCAAATTGTCAAAAAATGAATATTTTGTCAATTTTTACCTTGCCAGAAAAATTTGGCAAAATACACTAAAAAATTTTCAGCCAAATATCAATTATTTTCCGTGTTTCTAGATCTAATTTCAAACTTTTTCATATATTAACGAACAAAATTGTACAAAAATTAACCCAGTGCGCATTAGTTTCAACTTGTCAAAAAATTAAAATTCCATCAATTTTCGCCTTGCCAGAAAAATTTGGCAAAAAACACTAAAAAACTTTCAGTCAAATATCAGTTATTTTGCGTGTTTCTAGATCTAATTTCAAACTTTTTTATATATTATTGAACAAAATTGTACAAAAATTAACCAAGTGCGCATTAGTTTCAACTTGTCAAAAAATTAAATTTCCATCAATTTTCGCCTTGCCTGAAAAATTTGGCAAAATACACTAAAAAATTTTTAGCCAAATATCAATTATTTTCCGTGTTTCTAGATCAAATTTCAAACTTTTTTATATATTAACGAACAAAATTGTACAAAAATTAAGCGACAGAGCGTTACATTCAAATTGTCAAAAAATGAATATTTAGTCAATTTTTACCTTGCCAGAAAAATTTCGCAAAATACACTAAAAAATTTTTAGCCAAATATTAAGTATTTTCCGTGTTTCTTGATCTAATTTCAAACTTTTTCACATATTAACGAACAAAATTGTACAAAAATTAAGCGACTAAGCGTTACATTCAAATTGTCAAAAAATGAAAATTTAGTCAATTTTTGCCTTGCCAGAAAAATTTGGCAAAATACACTAAAAAATTTTTAGCCAAATATCAATTATTTTCCGTGTTTCTAGATCAAATTTCAAACTTTTTTATATATTAACGAACAAAATTGTACAAAATTTAAGCGACAGAGCGTTACATTCAAATTGTCAAAAAATGAATATTTAGTCAATTTTTACCTTGCCAGAAAAATTTCGCAAAATACACTAAAAAATTTTTAGCCAAATATCAATTATTTTCCGTGTTTCTAGATCTAATTTCAAACTTTTTCATATATTAACGAACAAAATTGTACAAAAATTAAGCGACTGCGCGGTACATTCAAATTGTCAAAAAATGAAAATTTAGTCAATTTTTGCCTTGCCAGAAATATTTGGCAAAATACAGTAAAAAATTTTCAGCCAGATATCAATTATTTTCCGTGTTTCTAGATCTACTTTCAAACTTTTTCATATATTAACGAACAAAATTGTACAAAAATTAACCTAGTGCGCATTAGTTTCAACTTGTCAAAAAATTAAAATTCCATCAATTTTCGCCTTGCCAGAAAAATTTGGCAAAATACACTAAAAAATTTTTAGCCAAATATCAAGTATTTTCCGTGTTTCTAGATCTAATTTCAAACTTTTTCACATATTAACAAACAAAATTGTACAAAAATTAAGCGACTACGCGTTACATTCAAATTGTCAAAAAATGAAAATTTAGTCAATTTTTGCCTTGCCAGAAAAATTTGGCAAAATACACTTAAAAAATTTTCAGCCAAATATCAATTATTTTCCGTATTTCTAGATCTAATTTCAAACTTTTTCATATATTAACGAACAAAATTGTACAAAAATTAAGCGACTGCGCGGTACATTCAAATTGTCAAAAAATGAAAATTTAGTCAATTTTTGCCTTGCCAGAAATATTTGGCAAAATATAGTAAAAAATTTTCAGCCAGATATCAATTATTTTCCATGTTTCTAGATCTAATTTCAAACTTTTTCACATATTAACGAACAAAATTGTATAAAAATTAAGCGACTACGCGTTACATTCAAATTGTCAAAAAATGAAAATTCAATCAATTTTTGCCTTGCCAGAAAAATTTGGCAAAATACACTAAAAATTTTCAGCCAAATATCAATTATTTTCCGAGTTTCTAGATCTAATTTCAAACTTTTTCACATATTAACGAACAAAATTGTATAAAAATTAGGCGACTACGCGTTACATTCAAATTGTCAAAAAATGAAAATTCAATCAATTTTTGCCTTGCCAGAAAAATTTGGCAAAATACACTAAAAAATTTTCAGCCAAATATCAATTATTTTCCGTGTTTTTAGATCTAATTTCAAACTTTTTCACATATTAACAAACAAAATTGTACAAAAATTAAGCGACTACGCGTTACATTCAAATTGTCAAAAAATGAAAATTTAGTCAATTTTTGCCTTGCCAGAAAAATTTTACAAAATACACTAAAAAATTTTCAGCCAAATATCAATTATTTTCCTTTTTTCTAGATCTAATTTCAAACTTTTTTATATATTAAAGAACAAAATTGTACAAAAATTAAGCGGCAGAGCGTTACATTCAAATTCTCAAAAAATGAATATTTAGTCAATTTTTACCTTGCCAGAAAAATTTGGCAAAATACACTAAAAAATTTTCAGCCAAATATCAATTATTTTCCGTGTTTCTAGATCTAATTTCAAACTTTTTCATATATTAACGAACAAAATTGTACGAAAATTAAGCGACTACGCGTTACATTCAAATTGTCAAAAAATGAAAATTTAGTCAATTTTTGCCTTGCCAGAAAAATTTGGCTAAATACACTAAAAAATTTTCAGCCAAATATCAATTATTTTCCGTGTTTCTAGATCTACTTTCAAACTTTTTCATATATTAAAGAACAAAATTGTACAAAAATTAAGCGGCAGAGCGTTTCATTCAAATTGTCAAAAAATGAATATTTTGTCAATTTTTACCTTGCCAGAAAAATTTGGCAAAATACACTAAAAAATTTTCAGCCAAATATCAATTATTTTCCGTGTTTCTAGATCTAATTTCAAACTTTTTCATATATTAACGAACAAAATTGTACGAAAATTAACCCAGTGCGCATTAGTTTCAACTTGTCAAAAAATTAAAATTCCATCAATTTTCGCCTTGCCAGAAAAATTTGGCAAAAAACACTAAAAAACTTTCAGTCAAATATCAGTTATTTTCCGTGTTTCTAGATCTAATTTCAAACTTTTTTATATATTATTGAACAAAATTGTACAAAAATTAACCAAGTGCGCATTAGTTTCAACTTGTCAAAAAATTAAATTTCCATCAATTTTCGCCTTGCCAGAAAAATTTGGCAAAATACACTAAAAAATTTTTAGCCAAATATCAAGTATTTTCCGTGTTTCTAGATCTAATTTTAAACTTTTTCACATATTAACGAACAAAATTGTACAAAAATTAAGCGACTACGCGTTACATTCAAATTGTCAAAAAATGAAAATTTAGTCAATTTTTGCCTTGCCAGAAAAATTTGGCAAAATACACTTAAAAAATTTTCAGCCAAATATCAATTATTTTCCGTATTTCTAGATCTAATTTCAAACTTTTTCATATATTAATGAACAAAATTGTACAAAAATTAAGCGACTGCGCGGTACATTCAAATTGTCAAAAAATGAAAATTTAGTCAATTTTTGCCTTGCCAGAAATATTTGGCAAAATATAGTAAAAAATTTTCAGCCAGATATCAATTATTTTCCGTGTTTCTAGATCTAATTTCAAACTTTTTCACATATTAACAAACAAAATTGTACAAAAATTAAGCGACTACGCATTACATTCAAATTGTCAAAAAATGAAAATTTAGTCATTTTTTGCCTTGCCAGAAAAATTTCGCAAAATACACTGAAAAATTTTCAGCCAAATATCAATTATTTTCCGTGTTTCTAGATCTAATTTCAAACTTTTTTGTATATTAAAGAACAAAATTGTACAAAAATTAAGCGGCAGAGCGTTTCATTCAAATTGTCAAAAAATGAATATTTTGTCAATTTTTACCTTGCCAGAAAAATTTGGCAAAATACACTAAAAAATTTTCAGCCAAATATCAATTATTTTCCGTGTTTCTAGATCTAATTTCAAACTTTTTCATATATTAACGAACAAAATTGTACAAAAATTAACCCAGTGCGCATTAGTTTCAACTTGTCAAAAAATTAAAATTCCATCAATTTTCGCCTTGCCAGAAAAATTTGGCAAAAAACACTAAAAAACTTTCAGTCAAATATCAGTTATTTTGCGTGTTTCTAGATCTAATTTCAAACTTTTTTATATATTATTGAACAAAATTGTACAAAAATTAACCATGTGCGCATTAGTTTCAACTTGTCAAAAAATTAAATTTCCATCAATTTTCGCCTTGCCTGAAAAATTTGGCAAAATACACTAAAAAATTTTTAGCCAAATATCAATTATTTTCCGTGTTTCTAGATCAAATTTCAAACTTTTTTATATATTAACGAACAAAATTGTACAAAAATTAAGCGACAGAGCGTTACATTCAAATTGTCAAAAAATGAATATTTAGTCAATTTTTACCTTGCCAGAAAAAATTCGCAAAATACACTAAAAAATTTTTAGCCAAATATTAAGTATTTTCCGTGTTTCTTGATCTAATTTCAAACTTTTTCACATATTAACGAACAAAATTGTACAAAAATTAAGCGACTAAGCGTTACATTCAAATTGTCAAAAAATGAAAATTTAGTCAATTTTTGCCTTGCCAGAAAAATTTGGCAAAATACACTAAAAAATTTTTAGCCAAATATCAATTATTTTCCGTGTTTCTAGATCAAATTTCAAACTTTTTTATATATTAACGAACAAAATTGTACAAAATTTAAGCGACAGAGCGTTACATTCAAATTGTCAAAAAATGAATATTTAGTCAATTTTTACCTTGCCAGAAAAATTTCGCAAAATACACTAAAAAATTTTTAGCCAAATATCAATTATTTTCCGTGTTTCTAGATCTAATTTCAAACTTTTTCATATATTAACGAACAAAATTGTACAAAAATTAAGCGACTGCGCGGTACATTCAAATTGTCAAAAAATGAAAATTTAGTCAATTTTTGCCTTGCCAGAAATATTTGGCAAAATACAGTAAAAAATTTTCAGCCAGATATCAATTATTTTCCGTGTTTCTAGATCTACTTTCAAACTTTTTCATATATTAACGAACAAAATTGTACAAAAATTAACCTAGTGCGCATTAGTTTCAACTTGTCAAAAAATTAAAATTCCATCAATTTTCGCCTTGCCAGAAAAATTTGGCAAAATACACTAAAAAATTTTTAGCCAAATATCAAGTATTTTCCGTGTTTCTAGATCTAATTTCAAACTTTTTCACATATTAACGAACAAAATTGTACAAAAATTAAGCGACTACGCGTTACATTCAAATTGTCAAAAAATGAAAATTTAGTCAATTTTTGCCTTGCCAGAAAAATTTGGCAAAATACACTTAAAAAATTTTCAGCCAAATATCAATTATTTTCCGTATTTCTAGATCTAATTTCAAACTTTTTCATATATTAACGAACAAAATTGTACGAAAATTAAGCGACTACGCGTTACATTCAAATTGTCAAAAAATGAAAATTTAGTCAATTTTTGCCTTGCCAGAAAAATTTGGCAAAATACACTAAAAAATTTTCAGCCAAATATCAATTATTTTCCGTGTTTCTAGATCTACTTTCAAACATTTTCATATATTAACGAACAAAATTGTACAAAAATTAACCTAGTGCGCATTAGTTTCAACTTGTCAAAAAATTAAAATTCCATCAATTTTCGCCTTGCCAGAAAAATTTGTCAAAATACACTAAAAAATTTTCAGCCAAATATCAAGTATTTTCCGTGTTTTTTGATCTAATTTCAAACTTTTTCACATATTAACGAACAAAATTGTACAAAAATTAAGCGACTACGCGTTACATTCAAATTGTCAAAAAATGAAAATTTAGTCATTTTTTGCCTTGCCAGAAAAATTTCGCAAAATACACTGAAAAATTTTCAGCCAAATATCAATTATTTTCCGTGTTTCTAGATCTAATTTCAAACTTTTTCACATATTAACGAACAAAATTGTATAAAAATTAAGCGACTACGCGTTACATTCAAATTGTCAAAAAATGAAAATTTAGTCAATTTTTGTCTTGCCAGAAAAATTTCGCAAAATTCACTGAAAAATTTTCAGCCAAATATCAATTATTTTCCGTGTTTCTAGATCTAATTTCAAACTTTTTCACATATTAACAAACAAAATTGTACAAAAATTAAGCGACTACGCGTTACATTCAAATTGTCAAAAAATAAAAATTTAGTCAATTTTTGCCTTGCCAGAAAAATTTTGCAAAATACACTAAAAAATTTTCAGCCAAATATCAATTATTTTTCGTGTTTCTAAATCTAATTTTAAACTTTTTCATATATTAACGAACAAAATTGTACAAAAATTAAGCGACTACACGTTACATTCAAATTGTCAAAAAATGAAAATTTAGTCAATTTTTGCCTTGCCAGAAAAATTTCGCAAAATACACTAAAAATCTTTCAGCCAAATATCAATTATTTTCCGTGTTTCTAGATCTAATTTCAAACTTTTTCATATATTAAAGAACAAAATTGTACAAAAATTAAGCGGCAGAGCGTTTCATTCAAATTGTCAAAAAATGAATATTTTGTCAATTTTTACCTTGCCAGAAAAATTTCGCAAAATACACTAAAAAATTTTTAGCCAAATGTCAAGTATTTTCCGTGTTTCTTGATCTAATTTCAAACTTTTTCACATATTTACGAACAAAATTGTACAAAAATTAAGCGACTACGCGTTACATTCAAATTGTCAAAAAATGAAAATTTAGTCAATTTTTGCCTTGCCAGAAAAATTTGGCAAAATACACTAAAAAATTTTCAGCCAAATAACAATTATTTTCCGTGTTTCTAGATCTAATTTCAAACTTTTTCATATATTAACGAACAAAATTGTACAAAAATTAAGCGACTGCGCGGTACATTCAAATTGTCAAAAAATGAAAATTTAGTCAATTTTTGCCTTGCCAGAAATATTTGGCAAAATACAGTAAAAAATTTTCAGCCAGATATCAATTATTTTCCGTGTTTCTAGATCTACTTTCAAACTTTTTCATATATTAACGAACAAAATTGTACAAAAATTAACCTAGTGCGCATTAGTTTCAACTTGTCAAAAATTAAAATTCCATCAATTTTCGCCTCTGCCAGAAAAATTTGGCAAAATACACTAAAAAATTTTTAGCCAAATATCAAGTATTTTCCGTGTTTCTAGATCTAATTTCTAAACTTTTTCACATATTAACGAACAAAATTGTACAAAAATTAAGCGACTACGCGTTACATTCAAATTGTCAAAAAATGAAAATTTAAGTCAATTTTTGCCTTGCCAGAAAAATTTGGCAAAATACACTTAAAAATTTTCAGCCAGATATCAATTATTTTCCGTGTTTCTAGATCTAATTTCAAACTTTTTCACATATTAACAAACAAAATTGTACAAAAATTAAGCGACTACGCATTACATTCAAATTGTCAAAAAATGAATATTTAGTCAATTTTTACCTTGCCAGAAAAATTTGGCAAAATACACTAAAAAATTTTCAGCCAAATATCAATTATTTTCCGTGTTTCTAGATCTAATTACAAACTTTTTCATATATTAACGAACAAAATTGTACGAAAATTAAGCGACTACGCGTTACATTCAAATTGTCAAAAAATGAAAATTTAGTCAATTTTTGCCTTGCCAGAAAAATTTGGCAAAATACACTAAAAAATTTTCAGCCAAATATCAATATTTTTCCGTGTTTCTAGATCTACTTTCAAACTTTTTCATATATTAACGAACAAAATTGTACAAAAATTAACCTAGTGCGCATTAGTTTCAACTTGTCAAAAATTAAAATTCCATCAATTTTCGCCTTGCCAGAAAAATTTGTCAAAATACACTAAAAAATTTTCAGCCAAATATCAAGTATTTTCCGTGTTTTTTGATCTAATTTCAAACTTTTTCACATATTAACGAACAAAATTGTACAAAAATTAAGCGACTACGCGTTACATTTCAAATTGTCAAAAAATGAAAATTTAGTCATTTTTTGCCTTGCCAGAAAAATTTCGCAAAATACACTGAAAAATTTTCAGCCAAATATCAATATTTTCCGTGGTTTCTAGATCTAATTTTAAACTTTTTCACATATTAACGAACAAAATTGTATAAAAATTAAGCGACTACGCGTTACATTCAAATTGTCAAAAAATGAAAATTTAGTCATTTTTGTCTTGCCAGAAAAATTTCGCAAAATTCACTGAAAAATTTTCAGCCAAATATCAATTATTTTCCGTGTTTCTAGATCTAATTTCAAACTTTTTCACATATTAACAAACAAAATTGTACAAAAATTTAAGCGACTACGCGTTACATTCAATTGTCAAAAAATAAAAATTTAGTCAATTTTGCCTTGCCAGAAAAATTTTGCAAAATACACTAAAAAATTTTCAGCCAAATATCAATTATTTTTCGTGTTTCTAAATCTAATTTTAAACTTTTTCATATATTAACGAACAAAATTGTACAAAAATTAAGCGACTACACGTTACATTCAAATTGTCAAAAAAATGAAATTTAGTCAATTTTTGCCTTGCCAGAAAAATTTCGCAAAATACACTAAAAATCTTTCAGCCAAATATCAATTATTTTCCGTGTTTCTAGATCTAATTTCAAACTTTTTCATATATTAAAGAACAAAATTGTACAAAAATTAAGCGGCAGAGCGTTTCATTCAAATTGTCAAAAAATGAATATTTTGTCAATTTTTACCTTGCCAGAAAAATTTGGCAAAATACACTAAAAAATTTTCAGTCAAATATCAATTATTTTCCGTGTTTTCTAGATCAAATTTCAAACTTTTTTATATATTAACGAACAAAATTGTACAAAAATTAAGCGACAGAGCGTTACATTCAAATTGTCAAAAAATGAATATTTAGTCAATTTTTACCTTGCCAGAAAAATTTCGCAAAATACACTAAAAAATTTTTAGCCAAATGTCAAGTATTTTCCGTGTTTCTTGATCTAATTTCAAACTTTTTCACATATTTACGAACAAAATTGTACAAAAATTAAGCGACTACGCGTTACATTCAAATTGTCAAAAAATGAAAATTTAGTCAATTTTTGCCTTGCCAGAAAATTTGGCAAAATACACTAAAAAATTTTCAGCCAAATATCAATTATTTTCCGTGTTTCTAGATCAAATTTCAAACTTTTTTATATATTTAACGAAGAAAATTGTACAAAAATTAAGCGTCAGAGCGTTCCATTCAAATTGTCAAAAAATGAATATTTAGTCAATTTTTACCTTGCCAGAAAAATTTCGCAAAATACACTAAAAAATTTTTAGCCAAATATCAATTATTTTCCGTGTTTCTAGATCTAATTTTCAAACTTTTTCATATATTAACGAACAAAATTGTACAAAAAATTAAGCGAACTGGCGCGGTACATTCAACTTGTCAAAAAATGAAAAATTTAGTCAATTTTTGCCTTGCCAGAAATATTTGGCAAAATACAGTAAAAAATTTTCAGCCAGATATCAATTATTTTCCGTGTTTCTAGATCTACTTTCAAACTTTTTTCATATATTAACGAACAAAATTGTACAAAAATTAACCTAGTGCGCATTAGTTTCAACTTGTCAAAAAAATTAAAATTCCATCAATTTTCGCACTTGCCAGAAAAATTTGGCAAAATACACTAAAAAATTTTTAGCCAAATATCAAGTATTTTCCGTGTTTCTAGATCTAATTTCAAACTTTTTCACATATTAACGAACAAAATTGTACAAAAATTAAGCGACTACGCGTTACATTCAAATTGTCAAAAAATGAAAATTTAGTCAATTTTTGCCTTGCCAGAAAAATTTGGCAAAATACACTTAAAAATTTTTCAGCCAAATATCAATTATTTTCCGTATTTCTAGATCTAATTTCAAACTTTTTTATATATTAACGAACAAAATTGTACAAAAATTAAGCGATCTGCGCGGTACATTCAAATTGTCAAAAAAATGAAATTTAGTCAATTTTTGCCTTGCCAGAAATATTTGGCAAAATATAGTAAAAAATTTTCAGCCAGATATCAATTATTTTCCGTGTTTCTAGATCTAATTTCAAACTTTTTCATATATTAACGAACAAAATTGTACAAAAATCTTAACCTAGTGCGCATTAGTTTCAACTTGTCAAAAAATTAAAATTCCATCAATTTTCGCCTTGCCAGAAAAATTTGGCAAAATACACTAAAAATTTTTAGCCAAATATCAAGTATTTTCCGTGTTTCTAGATCTAATTTTAAACTTTTTCACATATTAACGAACAAAATTGTACAAAAATTAAGCGACTACGCGTTACATTCAAATTGTCAAAAAATGAAAATTTAGTCAATTTTTGCCTTGCCAGAAAAATTTGGCAAAATACACTTAAAAATTTTCAGCCAAATATCCGTATTTCTAGATCTAATTTCAAACTTTTTCATATATTAATGAACAAAATTGTACAAAAATTAAGCGACTGCGCGGTACATTCAAATTGTCAAAAAATGAAAATTTAGTCAATTTTTGCCTTGCCAAAAATATTTGGCAAAATATAGTAAAAAATTTTCAGCCAGATATCAATTATTTTCCGTGTTTCTAGATCTAATTTCAAACTTTTTCACATATTAACAAACAAAATTGTACAAAAATTAAGCGACTACGCATTACATTCAAATTGTCAAAAAATGAAAATTTAGTCATTTTTTGCCTTGCCAGAAAAATTTCGCAAAATACACTGAAAAATTTTCAGCCAAATATCAATTATTTTCAGTGTTTCTAGATCTAATTTCAAACTTTTTTATATATTAAAGAACAAAATTGTACAAAAATTAAGCGGCAGAGCGTTTCATTCAAATTGTCAAAAAATGAATATTTTGTCAATTTTTACCTTGCCAGAAAAATTTGGCAAAATACACTAAAAAATTTTCAGCCAAATATCAATTATTTTCCGTGTTTCTAGATCTAATTTCAAACTTTTTCATATATTAACGAACAAAATTGTACAAAAATTAACCCAGTGCGCATTAGTTTCAGCTTGTCAAAAAATTAAAATTCCATCAATTTTCGCCTTGCCAGAAAAATTTGGCAAAAAACACTAAAAAACTTTCAGTCAAATATCAGTTATTTTGCGTGTTTCTAGATCTAATTTCAAACTTTTTTATATATTATTGAACAAAATTGTACAAAAATTAACCAAGTGCGCATTAGTTTCAACTTGTCAAAAAATTAAATTTCCATCAATTTTCGCCTTGCCTGAAAAATTTGGCAAAATACACTAAAAAATTTTTAGCCAAATATCAATTATTTTCCGTGTTTCTAGATCAAATTTCAAACTTTTTTATATATTAACGAACAAAATTGTACAAAAATTAAGCGACAGAGCGTTACATTCAAATTGTCAAAAAATGAATATTTAGTCAATTTTTACCTTGTCAGAAAAATTTCGCAAAATACACTAAAAAATTTTTAGCCAAATATTAAGTATTTTCCGTGTTTCTTGATCTAATTTCAAACTTTTTCACATATTAACGAACAAAATTGTACAAAAATTAAGCGACTAAGCGTTACATTCAAATTGTCAAAAAATGAAAATTTAGTCAATTTTTGCCTTGCCAGAAAAATTTGGCAAAATACACTAAAAAATTTTTAGCCAAATATCAATTATTTTCCGTGTTTCTAGATCAAATTTCAAACTTTTTTATATATTAACGAACAAAATTGTACAAAATTTAAGCGACAGAGCGTTACATTCAAATTGTCAAAAAATGAATATTTAGTCAATTTTTACCTTGCCAGAAAAATTTCGCAAAATACACTAAAAAATTTTTAGCCAAATATCAATTATTTTCCGTGTTTCTAGATCTAATTTCAAACTTTTTCATATATTAACGAACAAAATTGTACAAAAATTAAGCGACTGCGCGGTACATTCAAATTGTCAAAAAATGAAAATTTAGTCAATTTTTGCCTTGCCAGAAATATTTGGCAAAATACAGTAAAAAATTTTCAGCCAGATATCAATTATTTTCCGTGTTTCTAGATCTACTTTCAAACTTTTTCATATATTAACGAACAAAATTGTACAAAAATTAACCTAGTGCGCATTAGTTTCAACTTGTCAAAAAATTAAAATTCCATCAATTTTCGCCTTGCCAGAAAAATTTGGCAAAATACACTAAAAAATTTTTAGCCAAATATCAAGTATTTTCCGTGTTTCTAGATCTAATTTCAAACTTTTTCACATATTAACAAACAAAATTGTACAAAAATTAAGCGACTACGCGTTACATTCAAATTGTCAAAAAATGAAAATTTAGTCAATTTTTGCCTTGCCAGAAAAATTTGGCAAAATACACTTAAAAAATTTTCAGCCAAATATCAATTATTTTCCGTATTTCTAGATCTAATTTCAAACTTTTTCATATATTAACGAACAAAATTGTACAAAAATTAAGCGACTGCGCGGTACATTCAAATTGTCAAAAAATGAAAATTTAGTCAATTTTTGCCTTGCCAGAAATATTTGGCAAAATATAGTAAAAAATTTTCAGCCAGATATCAATTATTTTCCATGTTTCTAGATCTAATTTCAAACTTTTTCACATATTAACGAACAAAATTGTATAAAAATTAAGCGACTACGCGTTACATTCAAATTGTCAAAAAATGAAAATTCAATCAATTTTTGCCTTGCCAGAAAAATTTGGCAAAATACACTAAAAATTTTCAGCCAAATATCAATTATTTTCCGAGTTTCTAGATCTAATTTCAAACTTTTTCACATATTAACGAACAAAATTGTATAAAAATTAGGCGACTACGCGTTACATTCAAATTGTCAAAAAATGAAAATTCAATCAATTTTTGCCTTGCCAGAAAAATTTGGCAAAATACACTAAAAAATTTTCAGCCAAATATCAATTATTTTCCGTGTTTTTAGATCTAATTTCAAACTTTTTCACATATTAACAAACAAAATTGTACAAAAATTAAGCGACTACGCGTTACATTCAAATTGTCAAAAAATGAAAATTTAGTCAATTTTTGCCTTGCCAGAAAAATTTTACAAAATACACTAAAAAATTTTCAGCCAAATATCAATTATTTTCCTTTTTTCTAGATCTAATTTCAAACTTTTTTATATATTAAAGAACAAAATTGTACAAAAATTAAGCGGCAGAGCGTTACATTCAAATTCTCAAAAAATGAATATTTAGTCAATTTTTACCTTGCCAGAAAAATTTGGCAAAATACACTAAAAAATTTTCAGCCAAATATCAATTATTTTCCGTGTTTCTAGATCTAATTTCAAACTTTTTCATATATTAACGAACAAAATTGTACGAAAATTAAGCGACTACGCGTTACATTCAAATTGTCAAAAAATGAAAATTTAGTCAATTTTTGCCTTGCCAGAAAAATTTGGCTAAATACACTAAAAAATTTTCAGCCAAATATCAATTATTTTCCGTGTTTCTAGATCTACTTTCAAACTTTTTCATATATTAAAGAACAAAATTGTACAAAAATTAAGCGGCAGAGCGTTTCATTCAAATTGTCAAAAAATGAATATTTTGTCAATTTTTACCTTGCCAGAAAAATTTGGCAAAATACACTAAAAAATTTTCAGCCAAATATCAATTATTTTCCGTGTTTCTAGATCTAATTTCAAACTTTTTCATATATTAACGAACAAAATTGTACGAAAATTAACCCAGTGCGCATTAGTTTCAACTTGTCAAAAAATTAAAATTCCATCAATTTTCGCCTTGCCAGAAAAATTTGGCAAAAAACACTAAAAAACTTTCAGTCAAATATCAGTTATTTTCCGTGTTTCTAGATCTAATTTCAAACTTTTTTATATATTATTGAACAAAATTGTACAAAAATTAACCAAGTGCGCATTAGTTTCAACTTGTCAAAAAATTAAATTTCCATCAATTTTCGCCTTGCCAGAAAAATTTGGCAAAATACACTAAAAAATTTTTAGCCAAATATCAAGTATTTTCCGTGTTTCTAGATCTAATTTTAAACTTTTTCACATATTAACGAACAAAATTGTACAAAAATTAAGCGACTACGCGTTACATTCAAATTGTCAAAAAATGAAAATTTAGTCAATTTTTGCCTTGCCAGAAAAATTTGGCAAAATACACTTAAAAAATTTTCAGCCAAATATCAATTATTTTCCGTATTTCTAGATCTAATTTCAAACTTTTTCATATATTAATGAACAAAATTGTACAAAAATTAAGCGACTGCGCGGTACATTCAAATTGTCAAAAAATGAAAATTTAGTCAATTTTTGCCTTGCCAGAAATATTTGGCAAAATATAGTAAAAAATTTTCAGCCAGATATCAATTATTTTCCGTGTTTCTAGATCTAATTTCAAACTTTTTCACATATTAACAAACAAAATTGTACAAAAATTAAGCGACTACGCATTACATTCAAATTGTCAAAAAATGAAAATTTAGTCATTTTTTGCCTTGCCAGAAAAATTTCGCAAAATACACTGAAAAATTTTCAGCCAAATATCAATTATTTTCCGTGTTTCTAGATCTAATTTCAAACTTTTTTATATATTAAAGAACAAAATTGTACAAAAATTAAGCGGCAGAGCGTTTCATTCAAATTGTCAAAAAATGAATATTTTGTCAATTTTTACCTTGCCAGAAAAATTTGGCAAAATACACTAAAAAATTTTCAGCCAAATATCAATTATTTTCCGTGTTTCTAGATCTAATTTCAAACTTTTTCATATATTAACGAACAAAATTGTACAAAAATTAACCCAGTGCGCATTAGTTTCAACTTGTCAAAAAATTAAAATTCCATCAATTTTCGCCTTGCCAGAAAAATTTGGCAAAAAACACTAAAAAACTTTCAGTCAAATATCAGTTATTTTGCGTGTTTCTAGATCTAATTTCAAACTTTTTTATATATTATTGAACAAAATTGTACAAAAATTAACCAAGTGCGCATTAGTTTCAACTTGTCAAAAAATTAAATTTCCATCAATTTTCGCCTTGCCTGAAAAATTTGGCAAAATACACTAAAAAATTTTTAGCCAAATATCAATTATTTTCCGTGTTTCTAGATCAAATTTCAAACTTTTTTATATATTAACGAACAAAATTGTACAAAAATTAAGCGACAGAGCGTTACATTCAAATTGTCAAAAAATGAATATTTAGTCAATTTTTACCTTGCCAGAAAAAATTCGCAAAATACACTAAAAAATTTTTAGCCAAATATTAAGTATTTTCCGTGTTTCTTGATCTAATTTCAAACTTTTTCACATATTAACGAACAAAATTGTACAAAAATTAAGCGACTAAGCGTTACATTCAAATTGTCAAAAAATGAAAATTTAGTCAATTTTTGCCTTGCCAGAAAAATTTGGCAAAATACACTAAAAAATTTTTAGCCAAATATCAATTATTTTCCGTGTTTCTAGATCAAATTTCAAACTTTTTTATATATTAACGAACAAAATTGTACAAAATTTAAGCGACAGAGCGTTACATTCAAATTGTCAAAAAATGAATATTTAGTCAATTTTTACCTTGCCAGAAAAATTTCGCAAAATACACTAAAAAATTTTTAGCCAAATATCAATTATTTTCCGTGTTTCTAGATCTAATTTCAAACTTTTTCATATATTAACGAACAAAATTGTACAAAAATTAAGCGACTGCGCGGTACATTCAAATTGTCAAAAAATGAAAATTTAGTCAATTTTTGCCTTGCCAGAAATATTTGGCAAAATACAGTAAAAAATTTTCAGCCAGATATCAATTATTTTCCGTGTTTCTAGATCTACTTTCAAACTTTTTCATATATTAACGAACAAAATTGTACAAAAATTAACCTAGTGCGCATTAGTTTCAACTTGTCAAAAAATTAAAATTCCATCAATTTTCGCCTTGCCAGAAAAATTTGGCAAAATACACTAAAAAATTTTTAGCCAAATATCAAGTATTTTCCGTGTTTCTAGATCTAATTTCAAACTTTTTCACATATTAACGAACAAAATTGTACAAAAATTAAGCGACTACGCGTTACATTCAAATTGTCAAAAAATGAAAATTTAGTCAATTTTTGCCTTGCCAGAAAAATTTGGCAAAATACACTTAAAAAATTTTCAGCCAAATATCAATTATTTTCCGTATTTCTAGATCTAATTTCAAACTTTTTCATATATTAACGAACAAAATTGTACAAAAATTAAGCGACTGCGCGGTACATTCAAATTGTCAAAAAATGAAAATTTAGTCAATTTTTGCCTTGCCAGAAATATTTGGCAAAATATAGTAAAAAATTTTCAGCCTGATATCAATTATTTTCCATGTTTCTAGATCTAATTTCAAACTTTTTCACATATTAACAAACAAAATTGTACAAAAATTAAGCGACTACGCATTACATTCAAATTGTCAAAAAATGAAAATTTAGTCATTTTTTGCCTTGCCAGAAAAATTTCGCAAAATACACTGAAAAATTTTCAGCCAAATATCAATTATTTTCCGTGTTTCTAGATCTAATTTTAAACTTTTTCACATATTAACGAACAAAATTGTATAAAAATTAAGCGACTACGCGTTACATTCAAATTGTCAAAAAATGAAAATTCAATCAATTTTTGCCTTGCCAGAAAAATTTGGCAAAATACACTAAAAAATTTTCAGCCAAATATCAATTATTTTCCGAGTTTCTAGATCTAATTTCAAACTTTTTCACGTATTAACGAACAAAATTGTATAAAAATTAGGCGACTACGCGTTACATTCAAATTGTCAAAAAATGAAAATTCAATCAATTTTTGCCTTGCCAGAAAAATTTGGCAAAATACACTAAAAAATTTTCAGCCAAATATCAATTATTTTCCGTGTTTTTAGATCTAATTTCAAACTTTTTCACATATTAACAAACAAAATTGTACAAAAATTAAGCGACTACGCGTTACATTCAAATTGTCAAAAAATGAAAATTTAGTCAATTTTTGCCTTGCCAGAAAAATTTTACAAAATACACTAAAAAATTTTCAGCCAAATATCAATTATTTTCCTTTTTTCTAGATCTAATTTCAAACTTTTTTATATATTAAAGAACAAAATTGTACAAAAATTAAGCGGCAGAGCGTTACATTCAAATTCTCAAAAAATGAATATTTAGTCAATTTTTACCTTGCCAGAAAAATTTGGCAAAATACACTAAAAAATTTTCAGCCAAATATCAATTATTTTCCGTGTTTCTAGATCTAATTTCAAACTTTTTCATATATTAACGAACAAAATTGTACGAAAATTAAGCGACTACGCGTTACATTCAAATTGTCAAAAAATGAAAATTTAGTCAATTTTTGCCTTGCCAGAAAAATTTGGCTAAATACACTAAAAAATTTTCAGCCAAATATCAATTATTTTCCGTGTTTCTAGATCTACTTTCAAACTTTTTCATATATTAAAGAACAAAATTGTACAAAAATTAAGCGACTACGCGTTACATTCAAATTTTCAAAAAATGAATATTTTGTCAATTTTTACCTTGCCAGAAAAATTTGGCAAAATACACTAAAAAATTTTCAGCCAAATATCAATTATTTTCCGTGTTTCTAGATCTAATTTCAAACTTTTTCATATATTAAAGAACAAAATTGTACGAAAATTAACCCAGTGCGCATTAGTTTCAACTTGTCAAAAAATTAAATTTCCATCAATTTTCGCCTTGCCAGAAAAATTTGGCAAAATACACTAAAAAATTTTCAGCCAAATATCAATTATTTTCCGTGTTTCTAGATCAAATTTCAAACTTTTTTATATATTAACGAACAAAATTGTACAAAAATTAAGCGACAGAGCGTTACATTTAAATTGTCAAAAAATGAATATTTAGTCAATTTTTACCTTGCCAGAAAAATTTCGCAAAATACACTAAAAAATTTTTAGCCAAATATCAAGTATTTTCCGTGTTTCTTGATCTAATTTCAAACTTTTTTATATATTAACGAACAAAATTGTACAAAAATTAAGCGACAGAGCGTTACATTCAAATTGTCAAAAAATGAATATTTAGTCAATTTTTACCTTGCCAGAAAAAATTCGCAAAATACACTAAAAAATTTTTAGCCAAATATTAAGTATTTTCCGTGTTTCTTGATCTAATTTCAAACTTTTTCACATATTAACGAACAAAATTGTACAAAAATTAAGCGACTAAGCGTTACATTCAAATTGTCAAAAAATGAAAATTTAGTCAATTTTTGCCTTGCCAGAAAAATTTGGCAAAATACACTAAAAAATTTTTAGCCAAATATCAATTATTTTCCGTGTTTCTAGATCAAATTTCAAACTTTTTTATATATTAACGAACAAAATTGTACAAAATTTAAGCGACAGAGCGTTACATTCAAATTGTCAAAAAATGAATATTTAGTCAATTTTTACCTTGCCAGAAAAATTTCGCAAAATACACTAAAAAATTTTTAGCCAAATATCAATTATTTTCCGTGTTTCTAGATCTAATTTCAAACTTTTTCATATATTAACGAACAAAATTGTACAAAAATTAAGCGACTGCGCGGTACATTCAAATTGTCAAAAAATGAAAATTTAGTCAATTTTTGCCTTGCCAGAAATATTTGGCAAAATACAGTAAAAAATTTTCAGCCAGATATCAATTATTTTCCGTGTTTCTAGATCTACTTTCAAACTTTTTCATATATTAACGAACAAAATTGTACAAAAATTAACCTAGTGCGCATTAGTTTCAACTTGTCAAAAAATTAAAATTCCATCAATTTTCGCCTTGCCAGAAAAATTTGGCAAAATACACTAAAAAATTTTTAGCCAAATATCAAGTATTTTCCGTGTTTCTAGATCTAATTTCAAACTTTTTCACATATTAACGAACAAAATTGTACAAAAATTAAGCGACTACGCGTTACATTCAAATTGTCAAAAAATGAAAATTTAGTCAATTTTTGCCTTGCCAGAAAAATTTGGCAAAATACACTTAAAAAATTTTCAGCCAAATATCAATTATTTTCCGTATTTCTAGATCTAATTTCAAACTTTTTCATATATTAACGAACAAAATTGTACAAAAATTAAGCGACTGCGCGGTACATTCAAATTGTCAAAAAATGAAAATTTAGTCAATTTTTGCCTTGCCAGAAATATTTGGCAAAATATAGTAAAAAATTTTCAGCCAGATATCAATTATTTTCCATGTTTCTAGATCTAATTTCAAACTTTTTCACATATTAACAAACAAAATTGTACAAAAATTAAGCGACTACGCATTACATTCAAATTGTCAAAAAATGAAAATTTAGTCATTTTTTGCCTTGCCAGAAAAATTTCGCAAAATACACTGAAAAATTTTCAGCCAAATATCAATTATTTTCCGTGTTTCTAGATCTAATTTTAAACTTTTTCACATATTAACGAACAAAATTGTATAAAAATTAAGCGACTACGCGTTACATTCAAATTGTCAAAAAATGAAAATTCAATCAATTTTTGCCTTGCCAGAAAAATTTGGCAAAATACACTAAAAAATTTTCAGCCAAATATCAATTATTTTCCGAGTTTCTAGATCTAATTTCAAACTTTTTCACGTATTAACGAACAAAATTGTATAAAAATTAGGCGACTACGCGTTACATTCAAATTGTCAAAAAATGAAAATTCAATCAATTTTTGCCTTGCCAGAAAAATTTGGCAAAATACACTAAAAAATTTTCAGCCAAATATCAATTATTTTCCGTGTTTTTAGATCTAATTTCAAACTTTTTCACATATTAACAAACAAAATTGTACAAAAATTAAGCGACTACGCGTTACATTCAAATTGTCAAAAAATGAAAATTTAGTCAATTTTTGCCTTGCCAGAAAAATTTTACAAAATACACTAAAAAATTTTCAGCCAAATATCAATTATTTTCCTTTTTTCTAGATCTAATTTCAAACTTTTTAATATATTAAAGAACAAAATTGTACAAAAATTAAGCGGCAGAGCGTTACATTCAAATTCTCAAAAAATGAATATTTAGTCAATTTTTACCTTGCCAGAAAAATTTGGCAAAATACACTAAAAAATTTTCAGCCAAATATCAATTATTTTCCGTGTTTCTAGATCTAATTTCAAACTTTTTCATATATTAACGAACAAAATTGTACGAAAATTAAGCGACTACGCGTTACATTCAAATTGTCAAAAAATGAAAATTTAGTCAATTTTTGCCTTGCCAGAAAAATTTGGCTAAATACACTAAAAAATTTTCAGCCAAATATCAATTATTTTCCGTGTTTCTAGATCTACTTTCAAACTTTTTCATATATTAAAGAACAAAATTGTACAAAAATTAAGCGACTACGCGTTACATTCAAATTGTCAAAAAATGAATATTTTGTCAATTTTTACCTTGCCAGAAAAATTTGGCAAAATACACTAAAAAATTTTCAGCCAAATATCAATTATTTTCCGTGTTTCTAGATCTAATTTCAAACTTTTTCATATATTAACGAACAAAATTGTACGAAAATTAACCCAGTGCGCATTAGTTTCAACTTGTCAAAAAATTAAAATTCCATCAATTTTCGCCTTGCCAGAAAAATTTGGCAAAAAACACTAAAAAATTTTCAGTCAAATATCAGTTATTTTCCGTGTTTCTAGATCTAATTTCAAACTTTTTTATATATTATTGAACAAAATTGTACAAAAATTAACCAAGTGCGCATTAGTTTCAACTTGTCAAAAAATTAAATTTCCATCAATTTTCGCCTTGCCAGAAAAATTTGGCAAAATACACTAAAAAATTTTCAGCCAAATATCAATTATTTTCCGTGTTTCTAGATCAAATTTCAAACTTTTTTATATATTCACGAACAAAATTGTACAAAAATTAAGCGACAGAGCGTTACATTCAAATTGTCAAAAAATGAATATTTAGTCAATTTTTACCTTGCCAGAAAAATTTCGCAAAATACACTAAAAAATTTTTAGCCAAATATCAAGTATTTTCCGTGTTTCTTGATCTAATTTCAAACTTTTTCACATATTAACGAACAAAATTGTACAAAAATTAAGCGACTAAGCGTTACATTCAAATTGTCAAAAAATGAAAATTTAGTCAATTTTTGCCTTGCCAGAAAAATTTGGCAAAATACACTAAAAAATTTTTAGCCAAATATCAATTATTTTCCGTGTTTCTAGATCTACTTTCAAACTTTTTCATATATTAAAGAACAAAATTGTACAAAAATTAAGCGACTACGCGTTACATTCAAATTGTCAAAAAATGAATATTTTGTCAATTTTTACCTTGCCAGAAAAATTTGGCAAAATACACTAAAAAATTTTCAGCCAAATATCAATTATTTTCCGTGTTTCTAGATCTAATTTCAAACTTTTTCATATATTAACGAACAAAATTGTACGAAAATTAACCCAGTGCGCATTAGTTTCAACTTGTCAAAAAATTAAAATTCCATCAATTTTCGCCTTGCCAGAAAAATTTGGCAAAATACACTAAAAAATTTTCAGCCAAATATCAATTATTTTCCGTGTTTCTAGATCAAATTTCAAACTTTTTTATATATTCACGAACAAAATTGTACAAAAATTAAGCGACAGAGCGTTACATTCAAATTGTCAAAAAATGAATATTTAGTCAATTTTTACCTTGCCAGAAAAATTTCGCAAAATACACTAAAAAATTTTTAGCCAAATATCAAGTATTTTCCGTGTTTCTTGATCTAATTTCAAACTTTTTCACATATTAACGAACAAAATTGTACAAAAATTAAGCGACTAAGCGTTACATTCAAATTGTCAAAAAATGAAAATTTAGTCAATTTTTGCCTTGCCAGAAAAATTTGGCAAAATACACTAAAAAATTTTTAGCCAAATATCAATTATTTTCCGTGTTTCTAGATCAAATTTCAAACTTTTTTATATATTAACGAACAAAATTGTACAAAAATTAAGCGACAGAGCGTTACATTCAAATTGTCAAAAAATGAATATTTAGTCAATTTTTACCTTGCCAGAAAAATTTCGCAAAATACACTAAAAAATTTTTAGCCAAATATCAATTATTTTCCGTGTTTCTAGATCTAATTTCAAACTTTTTCATATATTAACGAACAAAATTGTACAAAAATTAAGCGACTGCGCGGTACATTCAAATTGTCAAAAAATGAAAATTTAGTCAATTTTTGCCTTGCCAGAAATATTTGGCAAAATACAGTAAAAAATGTTCAGCCAGATATCAATTATTTTCCGTGTTTCTAGATCTACTTTCAAACTTTTTCATATATTAACGAACAAAATTGTACAAAAATTAACCTAGTGCGCATTAGTTTCAACTTGTCAAAAAATTAAAATTCCATCAATTTTCGCCTTGCAAGAAAAATTTGGCAAAATACACTAAAAAATTTTTAGCCAAATATCAAGTATTTTCCGTGTTTCTAGATCTAATTTCAAACTTTTTCACACATTAACGAACAAAATTGTACAAAAATTAAGCGACTACGCGTTACATTCAAATTGTCAAAAAATGAAAATTTAGTCAATTTTTGCCTTGCCAGAAAAATTTGGCAAAATACACTTAAAAAATTTTCAGCCAAATATCAATTATTTTCCGTATTTCTAGATCTAATTTCAAACTTTTTCATATATTAAGGAACAAAATTGTACAAAAATTAAGCGACTGCGCGGTACATTCAAATTGTCAAAAAATGAAAATTTAGTCAATTTTTGCCTTGCCAGAAAAATTTGGCAAAATACACTAAAAAATTTTCAGCCAAATATCAATTATTTTCCGAGTTTCTAGATCTAATTTCAAACTTTTTCACATATTAACGAACAAAATTGTATAAAAATTAGGCGACTACGCGTTACATTCAAATTGTCAAAAAATGAAAATTCAATCAATTTTGCCTTGCCAGAAAAATTTCGCAAAATACACTGAAAATCTTTCAGCCAAATATCAATTATTTTCCGTGTTTCTAGATCTAATTTCAAACTTTTTTATATATTAAAGAACAAAATTGTACAAAAATTAAGCGGCAGAGCGTTTCATTCAAATTGTCAAAAAATGAATATTTTGTCAATTTTTACCTTGCCAGAAAAATTTGGCAAAATACACTAAAAAATTTTCAGCCAAATATCAAGTATTTTCCGTGTTTTTTGATCTAATTTCAAACTTTTTCACATATTAACGAACAAAATTGTACAAAAATTAAGCGACTACGCGTTACATTCAAATTGTCAAAAAATGAAAATTTAGTCAATTTTTGCCTTGCCAGAAAAATTTGGCAAAATACACTAAAAAATTTTCAGCCAAATATAAATTATTTTCCGTGTTTCTAGATCTAATTTCAAACTTTTTCACATATTAACGAACAAAATTGTATAAAAATTAAGCGACTACGCGTTACATTCAAATTGTCAAAAAATGAATATTCAATCAATTTTTGCCTTGCCAGAAAAATTTGGCAAAATACACTAAAAAATTTTCAGCCAAATATCAATTATTTTTCGTGTTTCTAGATCTAATTTCAAACTTTTTTACATATTAACAAACAAAATTGTACAAAAATTAAGCGACTACGCGTTACATTCAAATTGTCAAAAAATGAAAATTTAGTCAATTTTTGCCTTGCCAGAAAAATTTTGCAAAATACACTAAAAAATTTTCAGCCAAATATCAATTATTTTTCGTGTTTCTAAATCTAATTTTAAACTTTTTCATATATTAACGAACAAAATTGTACAAAAATTAAGCGACTACACGTTACATTCAAATTGTCAAAAAATGAAAATTTAGTCAATTTTTGCCTTGCCAGAAAAATTTCGAAAAATACACTGAAAATCTTTCAGCCAAATATCAATTATTTTCCGTGTTTCTAGATCTAATTTCAAACTTTTTTATATATTAAAGAACAAAATTGTACAAAAATTAAGCGGCAGAGCGTTTCATTCAAATTGTCAAAAAATGAATATTTTGTCAATTTTTACCTTGCCAGAAAAATTTGGCAAAATACACTAAAAAATTTTCAGCCAAATATCAATTATTTTCCGTGTTTCTAGATCTAATTTCAAACTTTTTCATATATTAACGAACAAAATTGTACGAAAATTAACCCAGTGCGCATTAGTTTCAACTTGTCAAAAAATTAAAATTCCATCAATTTTCGCCTTGCCAGAAAAATTTGGCAAAAAACACTAAAAAACTTTCAGTCAAATATCAGTTATTTTCCGTGTTTCTAGATCTAATTTCAAACTTTTTTATATATTATTGAACAAAATTGTACAAAAATTAACCAAGTGCGCATTAGTTTCAACTTGTCAAAAAATTAAATTTCCATCAATTTTCGCCTTGCCAGAAAAATTTGGCAAAATACACTAAAAAATTTTCAGCCAAATATCAATTATTTTCCGTGTTTCTAGATCAAATTTCAAACTTTTTTATATATTAACGAACAAAATTGTACAAAAATTAAGCGACAGAGCGTTACATTCAAATTGTCAAAAAATAAATATTTAGTCAATTTTTACCTTGCCAGAAAAATTTCGCAAAATACACTAAAAAATTTTTAGCCAAATATCAAGTATTTTCCGTGTTTCTTGATCTAATTTCAAACTTTTTCACATATTAACGAACAAAATTGTACAAAAATTAAGCGACTACGCGTTACATTCAAATTGTCAAAAAATGAAAATTTAGTCAATTTTTGCCTTGCCAGAAAAATTTGGCAAAATACACTGAAAAATTTTCAGCCAAATATCAATTATTTTCCGTGTTTCTAGATCTAATTTCAAACTTTTTTACATATTAACGAACAAAATTGTATAAAAATTAAGCGACTACGCGTTACATTCAAATTGTCAAAAAATGAAAATTCAATCAATTTTTGCCTTGCCAGAAAAATTTGGCAAAATACACTAAAAAATTTTCAGCCAAATATCAATTATTTTCCGAGTTTCTAGATCTAATTTCAAACTTTTTCACATATTAACGAACAAAATTGTATAAAAATTAAGCGACTACGCGTTACATTCAAATTGTCAAAAAATGAAAATTCAATCAATTTTTGCCTTGCCAGAAAAATTTGGCAAAATACACTAAAAAATTTTCAGCCAAATATCAATTATTTTCCGAGTTTCTAGATCTAATTTCAAACTTTTTCACATATTAACGAACAAAATTGTATAAAAATTAAGCGACTACGCGTTACATTCAAATTGTCAAAAAATGAAAATTCAATCAATTTTTGCCTTGCCAGAAAAATTTGGCAAAATACACTAAAAAATTTTCAGCCAAATATCAATTATTTTCCGTGTTTTCAGATCTATTTTCAAACTTTTTCACATATTAACAAACAAAATTGTACAAAAATTAAGCGACTACGCGTTACATTCAAATTGTCAAAAAATGAAAATTTAGTCAATTTTTGCCTTGCCAGAAAAATTTTGCAAAATACACTAAAAAATTTTCAGCCAAATATCAATTATTTTCCGTGTTTCTAAATTTAATTTTAAACTTTTTCATATATTAACGAACAAAATTGTACAAAAATTAAGCGACTACACGTTACATTCAAATTGTCAAAAAATGAAAATTTAGTCAATTTTTGCCTTGCCAGAAAAATTTCGCAAAATACACTGAAAAATTTTCAGCCAAATATCAATTATTTTCCGTGTTTCTAGATCTAATTTCAAACTTTTTTATATATTAAAGAACAAAATTGTACAAAAATTAAGCGTCAGAGCGTTACATTCAAATTCTCAAAAAATGAATATTTAGTCAATTTTTACCTTGCCAGAAAAATTTGGCAAAATACACTAAAAAATTTTCAGCCAAATATCAATTATTTTCCGTGTTTCTAGATCTAATTTCAAACTTTTTCATATATTAACGAACAAAATTGTACGAAAATTAAGCGACTACGCGTTACATTCAAATTGTCAAAAAATGAAAATTTAGTCAATTTTTGCCTTGCCAGAAAAATTTGGCAAAATACACTAAAAAATTTTCAGCCAAATATCAATTATTTTCCGTGTTTCTAGATCTACTTTCAAACTTTTTCATATATTAACGAACAAAATTGTACAAAAATTAACCTAGTGCGCATTAGTTCCAACTTGTCAAAAAATCAAAATTCCATCAATTTTCGCCTTGCCAGAAAAATTTGTCAAAATACACTAAAAAATTTTCAGCCAAATATCAAGTATTTTCCGTGTTTTTTGATCTAATTTCAAACATTTTCACATATTAACGAACAAAATTGTACAAAAATTAAGCGACTACGCGTTACATTCAAATTGTCAAAAAATGAAAATTTAGTCAATTTTTGCCTTGCCAGAAAAATTTGGCAAAAGACACTAAAAAATTTTCAGCCAAATATCAATTATTTTCCGTGTTTCTAGATCAAATTTCAAACTTTTTTATATATTAACGAACAAAATTGTAGAAAAATTAAGCGACAGAGCGTTACATTCAAATTGTCAAAAAATGAATATTTAGTCAATTTTTACCTTGCCAGAAAAATTTGGCAAAATACACTAAAAAATTTTCAGCCAAATATCAAGTATTTTCCGTGTTTTTTGATCTAATTTCAAACTTTTTCACATATTAACGAACAAAATTGTACAAAAATTAAGCGACTACGCGTTACATTCAAATTGTCAAAAAATGAAAATTTAGTCAATTTTTGCCTTGCCAGAAAAATTTGGCAAAATACACTAAAAAATTTTCAGCCAAATATAAATTATTTTCCGTGTTTCTAGATCTAATTTCAAACTTTTTCACATATTAACGAACAAAATTGTATAAAAATTAAGCGACTACGCGTTACATTCAAATTGTCAAAAAATGAATATTCAATCAATTTTTGCCTTGCCAGAAAAATTTGGCAAAATACACTAAAAAATTTTCAGCCAAATATCAATTATTTTTCGTGTTTCTAGATCTAATTTCAAACTTTTTTACATATTAACAAACAAAATTGTACAAAAATTAAGCGACTACGCGTTACATTCAAATTGTCAAAAAATGAAAATTTAGTCAATTTTTGCCTTGCCAGAAAAATTTTGCAAAATACACTAAAAAATTTTCAGCCAAATATCAATTATTTTTCGTGTTTCTAAATCTAATTTTAAACTTTTTCATATATTAACGAACAAAATTGTACAAAAATTAAGCGACTACACGTTACATTCAAATTGTCAAAAAATGAAAATTTAGTCAATTTTTGCCTTGCCAGAAAAATTTCGAAAAATACACTGAAAATCTTTCAGCCAAATATCAATTATTTTCCGTGTTTCTAGATCTAATTTCAAACTTTTTTATATATTAAAGAACAAAATTGTACAAAAATTAAGCGGCAGAGCGTTTCATTCAAATTGTCAAAAAATGAATATTTTGTCAATTTTTACCTTGCCAGAAAAATTTGGCAAAATACACTAAAAAATTTTCAGCCAAATATCAATTATTTTCCGTGTTTCTAGATCTAATTTCAAACTTTTTCATATATTAACGAACAAAATTGTACGAAAATTAACCCAGTGCGCATTAGTTTCAACTTGTCAAAAAATTAAAATTCCATCAATTTTCGCCTTGCCAGAAAAATTTGGCAAAAAACACTAAAAAACTTTCAGTCGAATATCAGTTATTTTCCGTGTTTCTAGATCTAATTTCAAACTTTTTTATATATTATTGAACAAAATTGTACAAAAATTAACCAAGTGCGCATTAGTTTCAACTTGTCAAAAAATTAAATTTCCATCAATTTTCGCCTTGCCAGAAAAATTTGGCAAAATACACTAAAAAATTTTCAGCCAAATATCAATTATTTTCCGTGTTTCTAGATCAAATTTCAAACTTTTTTATATATTAACGAACAAAATTGTACAAAAATTAAGCGACAGAGCGTTACATTCAAATTGTCAAAAAATAAATATTTAGTCAATTTTTACCTTGCCAGAAAAATTTCGCAAAATACACTAAAAAATTTTTAGCCAAATATCAAGTATTTTCCGTGTTTCTTGATCTAATTTCAAACTTTTTCACATATTAACGAACAAAATTGTACAAAAATTAAGCGACTACGCGTTACATTCAAATTGTCAAAAAATGAAAATTTAGTCAATTTTTGCCTTGCCAGAAAAATTTGGCAAAATACACTGAAAAATTTTCAGCCAAATATCAATTATTTTCCGTGTTTCTAGATCTAATTTCAAACTTTTTTACATATTAACGAACAAAATTGTATAAAAATTAAGCGACTACGCGTTACATTCAAATTGTCAAAAAATGAAAATTCAATCAATTTTTGCCTTGCCAGAAAAATTTGGCAAAATACACTAAAAAATTTTCAGCCAAATATCAATTATTTTCCGAGTTTCTAGATCTAATTTCAAACTTTTTCACATATTAACGAACAAAATTGTATAAAAATTAAGCGACTACGCGTTACATTCAAATTGTCAAAAAATGAAAATTCAATCAATTTTTGCCTTGCCAGAAAAATTTGGCAAAATACACTAAAAAATTTTCAGCCAAATATCAATTATTTTCCGTGTTTTTAGATCTATTTTCAAACTTTTTCACATATTAACAATCAAAATTGTACAAAAATTAAGCGACTACGCGTTACATTCAAATTGTCAAAAAATGAAAATTTAGTCAATTTTTGCCTTGCCAGAAAAATTTTGCAAAATACACTAAAAAATTTTCAGCCAAATATCAATTATTTTCCGTGTTTCTAAATTTAATTTTAAACTTTTTCATATATTAACGAACAAAATTGTACAAAAATTAAGCGACTACACGTTACATTCAAATTGTCAAAAAATGAAAATTTAGTCAATTTTTGCCTTGCCAGAAAAATTTCGCAAAATACACTGAAAAATTTTCAGCCAAATATCAATTATTTTCCGTGTTTCTAGATCTAATTTCAAACTTTTTTATATATTAAAGAACAAAATTGTACAAAAATTAAGCGTCAGAGCGTTACATTCAAATTCTCAAAAAATGAATATTTAGTCAATTTTTACCTTGCCAGAAAAATTTGGCAAAATACACTAAAAAATTTTCAGCCAAATATCAATTATTTTCCGTGTTTCTAGATCTAATTTCAAACTTTTTCATATATTAACGAACAAAATTGTACGAAAATTAAGCGACTACGCGTTACATTCAAATTGTCAAAAAATGAAAATTTAGTCAATTTTTGCCTTGCCAGAAAAATTTGGCAAAATACACTAAAAAATTTTCAGCCAAATATCAATTATTTTCCGTGTTTCTAGATCTACTTTCAAACTTTTTCATATATTAACGAACAAAATTGTACAAAAATTAACCTAGTGCGCATTAGTTCCAACTTGTCAAAAAATCAAAATTCCATCAATTTTCGCCTTGCCAGAAAAATTTGTCAAAATACACTAAAAAATTTTCAGCCAAATATCAAGTATTTTCCGTGTTTTTTGATCTAATTTCAAACATTTTCACATATTAACGAACAAAATTGTACAAAAATTAAGCGACTACGCGTTACATTCAAATTGTCAAAAAATGAAAATTTAGTCAATTTTTGCCTTGCCAGAAAAATTTGGCAAAATACACTAAAAAATTTTCAGCCAAATATAAATTATTTTCCGTGTTTCTAGATCTAATTTCAAACTTTTTCACATATTAACAAACAAAATTGTATAAAAATTAAGCGACTACGCGTTACATTCAAATTGTCAAAAAATGAATATTCAATCAATTTTTGCCTTGCCAGAAAAATTTCGCAAAATACACTGAAAATCTTTCAGCCAAATATCAATTATTTTCCGTGTTTCTAGATCTAATTTCAAACTTTTTCACATAATAACGAACAAAATTGTACAAAAATTAAGCGACTACACGTTACATTCAAATTGTCAAAAAATGAAAATTTAGTCAATTTTTGCCTTGCCAGAAAAATTTCGCAAAATACACTGAAAATCTTTCAGCCAAATATCAATTATTTTCCGTGTTTCTAGATCTAATTTCAAACTTTTTTATATATTAACGAACAAAATTGTACGAAAATTAAGCGGCAGAGCGTTTCATTCAAATTGTCAAAAAATGAATATTTTGTCAATTTTTACCTTGCCAGAAAAATTTGGCAAAATACACTAAAAAATTTTCAGCCAAATATCAATTATTTTCCGTGTTTCTAGATCTAATTTCAAACTTTTTCATATATTAACGAACAAAATTGTACGAAAATAAACCCAGTGCGCATTAGTTTCAACTTGTCAAAAAATTAAAATTCCATCAATTTTCGCCTTGCCAGAAAAATTTGGCAAAAAACACTAAAAAACTTTCAGTCAAATATCAGTTATTTTCCGTGTTTCTAGATCTAATTTCAAACTTTTTTATATATTATTGAACAAAATTGTACAAAAATTAACCAAGTGCGCATTAGTTTCAACTTGTCAAAAAATTAAATTTCCATCAATTTTCGCCTTGCCAGAAAAATTTGGCAAAATACACTAAAAAATTTTCAGCCAAATATCAATTATTTTCCGTGTTTCTAGATCAAATTTCAAACTTTTTTATATATTAACGAACAAAATTGTACAAAAATTAAGCGACAGAGCGTTACATTCAAATTGTCAAAAAATGAATATTTAGTCAATTTTTACCTTGCCAGAAAAATTTCGCAAAATACACTAAAAAATTTTTAGTCAAATATCAAGTATTTTCCGTGTTTCTTGATCTAATTTTAAACTTTTTCACATATTAACGAACAAAATTGTACAAAAATTAAGCGACTACGCGTTACATTCAAATTGTCAAAAAATAAAAATTTAGTCAATTTTTGCCTTGCCAGAAAAATTTGGCAAAATACACTAAAAAATTTTCAGCCAAATATCAATTATTTTCCGTGTTTCTAGATCTAATTTTCAAATTTTTCATATATTAACGAACAAAATTGTACAAAAATTAACCCAGTGCGCATTAGTTTAAACTTGACAAAAAATTAAAATTCCATCAATTTTCGCCTCGCCAGAAAAAATTTGCAAAAAACACTAAAAAATTTTTAGTTAAATATCAATTATTTTCCGTGTTTCTAGATCTGATTTCAAACTTTTTCATATATTAACGAACAAAATTGTACAAAAATTAACCCAGTGCGCATTAGTTTCAACTTGTCAAAAAATGAAAATACAATCAATTTTCGCCTCAACAGAAAATTTTAGCAAAATACACTAAAAAATTTTCAGTTAAATATCAGTTATTTTCCGTGTTTCTAGATTAAATTTTAAACTTTTTCATATATTAACGAACAAAATTGTACGAAAATTAAGCGACTACGCGTTACATTCAAATTGTCAAAAAATGAAAATTTAGTCAATTTTTGCCTTGCCAGAAAAATTTGGCAAAATACACTAAAAAATTTTCAGACAAATATCAATTATTTTCCGTGTTTCTAGATCTACTTTTAAACTTTTTCATATATTAACGAACAAAATTGTACAAAAATTAACCTAGTGCGCATTAGTTCCAACTTGTCAAAAAATTAAAATTCCATCAATTTTCGCCTTGCCAGAAAAATTTGTCAAAATACACTAAAAAATTTTCAGCCAAATATCAAGTATTTTCCGTGTTTTTTGATCTAATTTCAAACTTTTTCACATATTAACGAACAAAATTGTACAAAAATTAAGCGACTACGCGTTACATTCAAATTGTCAAAAAATGAAAATTTAGTCAATTTTTGCCTTGCCAGAAAAATTTGGCAAAATACACTAAAAAATTTTCAGCCAAATATAAATTATTTTCCGTGTTTCTAGATCTAATTTCAAACTTTTTCACATATTAACGAACAAAATTGTATAAAAATTAAGCGACTACGCGTTACATTCAAATTGTCAAAAAATGAATATTCAATCAATTTTTGCCTTGCCAGAAAAATTTGGCAAAATACACTAAAAAATTTTCAGCCAAATATCAATTATTTTCCGTGTTTCTAGATCTAATTTCAAACTTTTTCACATATTAACAAACAAAATTGTACAAAAATTAAGCGACTACGCGTTACATTCAAATTGTCAAAAAATGAAAATTTAGTCAATTTTTGCCTTGCCAGATAAATTTTGCAAAATACACTAAAAAATTTTCAGCCAAATATCAATTATTTTTCGTGTTTCTAAATTTAATTTTAAACTTTTTCATATATTAACGAACAAAATTGTACAAAAATTAAGCGACTACACGTTACATTCAAATTGTCAAAAAATGAAAATTTAGTCAATTTGTGCCTTGCCAGAAAAATTTCGCAAAATACACTGAAAATCTTTCAGCCAAATATCAATTATTTTCCGTGTTTCTAGATCTAATTTCAAACTTCTTTATATATTAAAGAACAAAATTGTACAAAAATTAAGCGGCAGAGCGTTTCATTCAAATTGTCAAAAAATGAATATTTTGTCAATTTTTAACTTGCCAGAAAAATTTGGCAAAATACACTAAAAAATTTTCAGCCAAATATCAATTATTTTCCGTGTTTCTAGATCTAATTTCAAACTTTTTCATATATTAACGAACAAAATTGTACGAAAATTAACCCAGTGCGCATTAGTTTCAACTTGTCAAAAAATTAAAATTCCATCAATTTTCGCCTTGCCAGAAAAATTTGGCAAAAAACACTAAAAAACTTTCAGTCGAATATCAGTTATTTTCCGTGTTTCTAGATCTAATTTCAAACTTTTTTATATATTATTGAACAAAATTGTACAAAAATTAACCAAGTGCGCATTAGTTTCAACTTGTCAAAAAATTAAATTTCCATCAATTTTCGCCTTGCCAGAAAAATTTGGCAAAATACACTAAAAAATTGTCAGCCAAATATCAATTATTTTCCGTGTTTCTAGATCAAATTTCAAACTTTTTTATATATTAACGAACAAAATTGTACAAAAATTAAGCGACAGAGCGTTACATTCAAATTGTCAAAAAATGAATATTTAGTCAATTTTTACATTGCCAGAAAAATTTCGCAAAATACACTAAAAAATTTTTAGCCAAATATCAAGTATTTTCCGTGTTTCTTGATCTAATTTCAAACTTTTTCACATATTAACGAACAAAATTGTACAAAAATTAAGCGACAGAGCGTTACATTCAAATTGTCAAAAAATGAAAATTTAGTCAATTTTTGCCTTGCCAGAAAAATTTGGCAAAATACACTAAAAAATTTTCAGCCAAATATCAATTATTTTCCGTGTTTCTAGATTAAATTTCAAACTTTTTTATATATTAACGAACAAAATTGTAGAAAAATTAAGCGACAGAGCGTTACATTCAAATTGTCAAAAAATGAATATTTAGTCAATTTTTACCTTGCCAGAAAAATTTCGCAAAATACACTAAAAAATTTTTAGCCAAATATCAATTTTTTTCCGTGTTTCTAGATCTAATTTCAAACTTTTTCATATATTAACGAACAAAATTGTACAAAAATTAAGCGACTGCGCGGTACATTCAAATTGTCAAAAAATGAAAATTTAGTCAATTTTTGCCTTGCTAGAAATATTTGGCAAAATACAGTAAAAAATTTTCAGCCAGATATCAATTATTTTCCGTGTTTCTAGATCTACTTTCAAACTTTTTCATATATTAACGAACAAAATTGTACAAAAATTAACCTAGTGCGCATTAGTTTCAACTTGTCAAAAAATTAAAATTCCATCAATTTTCGCCTTGCCAGAAAAATTTGGCAAAATACACTAAAAAATTTTCAGCCAAATATCAAGTATTTTCCGTGTTTCTGGATCTAATTTCAAACTTTTTCACATATTAACGAACAAAATTGTACAAAAATTAAGCGACTACGCGTTACATTCAAATTGTCAAAAAATGAAAATTTAGTCAATTTTTGCCTTGCCAGAAAAATTTGGCAAAATACACTTAAAAAATTTTCAGCCAAATATCAATTATTTTCCGTATTTCTAGATCTAATTTCAAACTTTTTTATATATTAACGAACAAAATTGTACAAAAATTAAGCGACTGCGCGGTACATTCAAATTGTCAAAAAATGAAAATTTAGTCAATTTTTGCCTTGCCAGAAATATTTGGCAAAATATAGTAAAAAATTTTCAGCCAGATATCAATTATTTTCCGTGTTTCTAGATCTAATTTCAAACTTTTTCACATATTAACAAACAAAATTGTACAAAAATTAAGCGACTACGCGTTACATTCAAATTGTCAAAAAATGAAAATTCAATCAATTTTTGCCTTGCCAGAAAAATTTGGCAAAATACACTAAAAAATTTTCAGCCAAATATCAATTTTTTTCCGTGTTTCTAGATCTAATTTCAAACTTTTTCATATATTAACGAACAAAATTGTACAAAAATTAAGCGACTGCGCGGTACATTCAAATTGTCAAAAAATGAAAATTTAGTCAATTTTTGCCTTGCTAGAAATATTTGGCAAAATACAGTAAAAAATTTTCAGCCAGATATCAATTATTTTCCGTGTTTCTAGATCTACTTTCAAACTTTTTCATATATTAACGAACAAAATTGTACAAAAATTAAGCGACTGCGCGGTACATTCAAATTGTCAAAAAATGAAAATTTAGTCAATTTTTGCCTTGCTAGAAATATTTGGCAAAATACAGTAAAAAATTTTCAGCCAGATATCAATTATTTTCCGTGTTTCTAGATCTACTTTCAAACTTTTTCATATATTAACGAACAAAATTGTACAAAAATTAACCTAGTGCGCATTAGTTTCAACTTGTCAAAAAATGAAAATTTAGTCAATTTTTGCCTTGCCAGAAAAATTTGGCAAAATACACTTAAAAAATTTTCAGCCAAATATCAATTATTTTCCGTATTTCTAGATCTAATTTCAAACTTTTTTATATATTAACGAACAAAATTGTACAAAAATTAAGCGACTGCGCGGTACATTCAAATTGTCAAAAAATGAAAATTTAGTCAATTTTTGCCTTGCCAGAAATATTTGGCAAAATATAGTAAAAAATTTTCAGCCAGATATCAATTATTTTCCGTGTTTCTAGATCTAATTTCAAACTTTTTCACATATTAACAAACAAAATTGTACAAAAATTAAGCGACTACGCGTTACATTCAAATTGTCAAAAAATGAAAATTCAATCAATTTTTGCCTTGCCAGAAAAATTTGGCAAAATACACTAAAAAATTTTCAGCCAAATATCAATTTTTTTCCGTGTTTCTAGATCTAATTTCAAACTTTTTCATATATTAACGAACAAAATTGTACAAAAATTAAGCGACTGCGCGGTACATTCAAATTGTCAAAAAATGAAAATTTAGTCAATTTTTGCCTTGCTAGAAATATTTGGCAAAATACAGTAAAAAATTTTCAGCCAGATATCAATTATTTTCCGTGTTTCTAGATCTACTTTCAAACTTTTTCATATATTAACGAACAAAATTGTACAAAAATTAAGCGACTGCGCGGTACATTCAAATGGTCAAAAAATGAAAATTTAGTCAATTTTTGCCTTGCTAGAAATATTTGGCAAAATACAGTAAAAAATTTTCAGCCAGATATCAATTATTTTCCGTGTTTCTAGATCTAATTTCAAACTTTTTCACATATTAACGAACAAAATTGTATAAAAATTAAGCGACTACGCGTTACATTCAAATTGTCAAAAAATGAAAATTCAATCAATTTTTGCCTTGCCAGAAAAATTTGGCAAAATACACTAAAAAATTTTCAGCCAAATATCAATTTTTTTCCGTGTTTCTAGATCTAATTTCAAACTTTTTCATATATTAACGAACAAAATTGTACAAAAATTAAGCGACTGCGCGGTACATTCAAATTGTCAAAAAATGAAAATTTAGTCAATTTTTGCCTTGCTAGAAATATTTGGCAAAATACAGTAAAAAATTTTCAGCCAGATATCAATTATTTTCCGTGTTTCTAGATCCACTTTCAAACTTTTTCATATATTAACGAACAAAATTGTACAAAAATTAACCTAGTGCGCATTAGTTTCAACTTGTCAAAAAATTAAAATTCCATCAATTTTCGCCTTGCCAGAAAAATTTGGCAAAATACACTAAAAAATTTTCAGCCAAATATCAAGTATTTTCCGTGTTTCTGGATCTAATTTCAAACTTTTTCACATATTAACGAACAAAATTGTACAAAAATTAAGCGACTACGCGTTACATTCAAATTGTCAAAAAATGAAAATTTAGTCAATTTTTGCCTTGCCAGAAAAATTTGGCAAAATACACTTAAAAAATTTTCAGCCAAATATCAATTATTTTTCGTATTTCTAGATCTAATTTCAAACTTTTTTATATATTAACGAACAAAATTGTACAAAAATTAAGCGACTGCGCGGTACATTCAAATTGTCAAAAAATGAAAATTTAGTCAATTTTTGCCTTGCCAGAAATATTTGGCAAAATATAGTAAAAAATTTTCAGCCAGATATCAATTATTTTCCGTGTTTCTAGATCTAATTTCAAACTTT
Organism: Ganaspis brasiliensis; assembly: GCA_037103525.1. Lineage (NCBI taxonomy): Eukaryota > Metazoa > Arthropoda > Insecta > Hymenoptera > Figitidae > Ganaspis > Ganaspis brasiliensis. The sequence goes on along the minus strand of JAZKLR010000639.1, from coordinate 2,557 downwards.
TTCACATATTAACAAACAAAATTGTACAAAAATTAAGCGACTACGCGTTACATTCAAATTGTCAAAAAATGAAAATTAGTCATTTTTTGCCTTGCCAGAAAAATTTCGCAAAATACACTGAAAAATTTTCAGCCAAATATCAATTATTTTCCGTGTTTCTAGATCTAATTTCAAACTTTTTCACATATTAACGAACAAAATTGTATAAAAATTAAGCGACTACGCGTTACATTCAAATTGTCAAAAAATGAAAATTCAATCAATTTTTGCCTTGCCAGAAAAATTTGGCAAAATACACTAAAACATTTTCAGCCAAATATCAATTATTTTCCGAGTTTCTAGATCTAATTTCAAACTTTTTCACATATTAACGAACAAAATTGTATAAAAATTAAGCAACTACGCGTTACATTCAAATTGTCAAAAAATGAAAATTCAATCAATTTTTGCCTTGCCAGAAAAATTTGGCAAAATACACTAAAAAATTTTCAGCCAAATATCAATTATTTTTCGTGTTTTTAGATTTAATTTCAAACTTTTTCACATATTAACAAACAAAATTGTACAAAAATTAAGCGACTACGCGTTACATTCAAATTGTCAAAAAATGAAAATTTAGTCAATTTTTGCCTTGCCAGAAAAATTTTGCAAAATACACTAAAAAATTTTCAGCCAAATTTCAATTATTTTCCGTGTTTCTAAATCTAATTGTTAACTTTTTCATATATTAACGAACAAAATTGTACAAAAATTAAGCGACTACACGTTACATTCAAATTGTCAAAAAATGAAAATTTAGTCAATTTTTGCCTTGCCAGAAAAATTTCGCAAAATACACTGAAAAATTTTCAGCCAAATATCAATTATTTTCCGTGTTTCTAGATCTAATTTCAAACTTTTTTATATATTAAAGAACAAAATTGTACAAAAATTAAGCGGCAGAGCGTTACATTCAAATTGTCAAAAAATGAATATTTAGTCAATTTTTACCTTGCCAGAAAAATTTGGCAAAATACACTAAAAAATTTTCAGCCAAATATCAATTATTTTCCGTGTTTCTAGATCTAATTTCAAACTTTTTCATATATTAACGAACAAAATTGTACGAAAATTAAGCGACTACGCGTTACATTCAAATTGTCAAAAAATGAAAATTTAGTCAATTTTTGCCTTGCCAGAAAAATTTGGCAAAATACACTTAAAAATTTTCAGCTAAATATCAAGTATTTTCCGTGTTTCTTGATCTAATTTCAAACTTTTTCACATATTAACGAACAAAATTGTACAAAAATTAAGCGACTACGCGTTACATTCAAATTGTCAAAAAATGAAAATTTAGTCAATTTTTGCCTTGCCAGAAAAATTTGTCAAAATAATCTTAAAAAATTTTCAGCCAAATATCAATTATTTTCCGTATTTCTAGATCTAATTTCAAACTTTTTTATATATTAACGAACAAAATTGTACAAAAATTAAGCGACTGCGCGGTACATTCAAATTGTCAAAAAATGAAAATTTAGTCAATTTTTGCCTTGCCAGAAATATTTGGCAAAATATAGTAAGAAATTTTCAGCCAGATATCAATTATTTTCCGTGTTTCTAGATCTAATTTCAAACTTTTTCACATATTAACGAACAAAATTGTATAAAAATTAAGCGACTACGCGTTACATTCAAATTGTCAAAAAATTAAAATTCCATCAATTTTCGCCTTGCCAGAAAAATTTGTCAAAATACACTAAAAAATTTTCAGCCAAATATCAAGTATTTTCCGTGTTTTTTGATCTAATTTCAAACTTTTTCACATATTAACGAACAAAATTGTACAAAAATTAAGCGACTACGCGTTACATTCAAATTGTCAAAAAATGAAAATTTAGTCAATTTTTGCCTTGCCAGAAAAATTTGGCAAAATACACTAAAAAATTTTCAGCCAAATATAAATTATTTTCCGTGTTTCTAGATCTAATTTCAAACTTTTTCACATATTAACGAACAAAATTGTATAAAAATTAAGCGACTACGCGTTACATTCAAATTGTCAAAAAATGAAAATTCAATCAATTTTTGCCTTGCCAGAAAAATTTGGCAAAATACACTAAAAAATTTTCAGCCAAATATTAATTATTTTCCGTGTTTCTAGATCTAATTTCAAACTTTTTCACATATTAACAAACAAAATTGTACAAAAATTAAGCGACTACGCGTTACATTCAAATTGTCAAAAAATGAAAATTTAGTCAATTTTTGCCTTGCCAGAAAAATTTTGCAAAATACACTAAAAAATTTTCAGCTAAATATCAATTATTTTCCGTGTTTCTAGATCAAATTTCAAACTTTTTTATATATTAACGAACAAAATTGTACAAAAATTAAGCGACAGAGCGTTACATTCAAATTGTCAAAAAATGAATATTTAGTCAATTTTTACCTTGCCAGAAAAATTTCGCAAAATACACTAAAAAATTTTTAGCCAAATATCTAGTATTTTCCGTGTTTCTAAATCTACTTTCAAACTTTTTCATATATTAAAGAACAAAATTGTACAAAAATTAAG